>JAODAL010068096.1:0-16971 GCA_025379985.1 Phyllomedusa bahiana
TTTTTTGGGGGCAACATGTATGATTTTTGCCGCCCAGGTGCCAATTTTATTGCAGACAATAGTAGTGTAGAAAGGGCCTGAATCTATGAACCCGGTCTACTGCATGTCATAAAACAGGCACATTCTTGCACAAAAACAACAAACCACTTTTAAATTGGTCTACCTGTTCCAGCAGTAATACGCCTGGATTTGCGAAACTGAAGCTATAAATGTGTAGCTTCGTACGGTTGTAGTGCGACACGTCTCCAGCACGCCCCCCGATCTCAGACGCATTACAAAGTGCCGCGGGCGCTTTGTGATTTGCCTGATATTGGAGTGCGCCTTGTTAAAAATATAGAGAATGGGCACCCTAGTTATTTTATTTTTTATATTCTTTTTCTCTGTAAAATGGTAAAAGAGGGTTGTATTGCGATTTTAGATTTTTTTTAGATTTTCTTTTTTTTTTTTACTCTTTAGTCCCCCTAAGGTACTTGACCACTAGGGTAAGTAATTGCTTGAATACTATTCAGCAATACCAATGTATTGCAGAATAGTGTACAATTAAAGCTCAAATATTACACCTTGCTTCAGGAAGGATGTTGTAGAAGTAATAACATGGCAGGCTTGGGGGCACAGGTCCATACTCCCATGATTGTGTTGCAGAGGGACAATTGGGTATCAGGACAGAGTACTGCACCATTTTATAATGGCTTAGATGCTGGAAATAACATTGTTAAAAGTATTTGTTACCGGTGGGAGTTTCCGGACTTGCCGTGCATCCAAAATCTATTGAACACCCTGCACTACAACGATATCGGGTAAGCTGAAAGCACTCTAGTTGTATATGTCGATAAAAGGTTAAAAAGGCACACCAGGTAAACTTGTACTCTATGTTATGACTAATGCAAGATCTGAGAACCTTGGGCATGTCAAAGAGACTTTCCATTTGGTATTTTTCAAAGAAATGTGCTAATCAGGAAATGACCTTTTGGTTAAATCATGTCAAAAATATTTTTAAAGAATTTTTGGTCACATTTTTCTTAATTTTTCACATTGGTATGTATATTAAAAAACAAAAAAAATCTTGTAATCCTAATAGGCTGATAGTGCCTGTTCTGTAGAGATCACTTTTTAACAGTCTTTTCATTATCATCACAGGCAGGATAACAGTGAAAGTAGATACTAACCTATAATTAACAAAGTTTTACAATGAGTGATGATCAAAGCTCGCCCTCTACTCTTCCCTACACAGTGACCTATTTCCAGGTCACAGAGCATGGCCACTATACTATCGCCTAACAAAAATCAATGAGTTAGCTTCTGTTCAAAGGTTTCTATGGTCCACATACAGTTGAAACCAGAAGTTTACATACACTATGTAAAAGACACATATGTATGTTTTTCTCACTATCTGACATGAAATCAGTATAAACCTTACCCCTTTTAGGACAATCAGGATTACCAAAATTATTTATATTTGCCAAATGCCAGAATAATGAGAGATAGAGAATTTTAAGGCATTTTTATTACTTTCTGCAAAGTCAAAAGTTTACATACACTAGGATTACAATGCCTTAAAATAATTTGGGACAGCCCATATGATGAGGTCATGTCTTTGATAGCTTCTTTTAGGTTTATTGGCAGCATCTGAGTTAATTAGAGACACACCTGTAGATGTATTTTTAAGCACACCAGAAACACACTGCTTCTGTGTGTAACATCATGGGAAAGTCAAAAGCAATTAACCAAGATACTAGGAAGAGAATTGTGGACTTGTACAAGTCTTGCTCATCCTTGGGTCCAATATGCAGATAGCTGAAGGTGCCTCATTCATCTATACGAACAATTATACGCAAGTACAAACAAGATGGGAATGTCCAGCCATCATAACGCTCAGGAAGGAGACAGGTTCTGTGTCTCAGAGATGAACGTGCTTTGATCCGACATGGGCATATCAACCCAGGAACAAAAGCAAAAGACAGTGTGAAGATGTTGGCAGAAGCTGGTATCCACAGTGAAACGATTACTATAGCAACATGGGCTGAAAGGCCACTCTGCCAGGAAGAAGCCATTACTCCAAAAGAAAGATATAAAAGCCAGATTAATGTTTGCAATTTCACACAGGAACAAAGACCTACATTTTTGGAAATATGTCCTGTGGTCTGACAAAACTAAAATTGAATTGTTTGGCCGTAATAACCATCGTCAAGTATGGAGAAAAAAGACAGAAGCTTGGAAGCCTAAGAACAAAATCCCAACTGTGAAACATGGGGGTGGCAGCATCATGTTGTGGGGTTATTTTGCTGCAGCAGGGACTGGTCGAAAATCGATGGCATCATGATTATGTCGCAATACTGAAGTAACATCTCAAGACATCAGCCAGGAAGTTAAAGTTTGGGTGGAAATGGATCTTCCAAATGGACAATGACCCGAAGCATACTGCCAAACTGGTTACAAATTGGCTTAAGGCTAACCAAGTAAATGTTTTGGAGTTGCCATCACAAAGCCCTGATCTCAATCCTATTGAAAATTTATTGGCAAAGCTGGAAAGGCAGGTGCAAGCAAGGTGACCTCAAACATGGCTCAGTTCACCAGTTCTGTGAGAAGCTTGTGGAAGGATATCCAAAACATTTGACCCAAGTCATACAGTCTAAGGGCAATGATACCAAATACTAAGGAAATGTATGTAAACTTTTGACTTTGCAGAAAGTAATAAAAATGCCTTAAAACTTCTGTCTCTCATTATTCTGGCATTTGGCAAATAAAAATAATTGTGGTAATCCTAATTGACCTAAAACAGGTAAGGTTTATCCTGATTTCATGTCAGATAGTAAGAAAAACATGCATACGTGTCTTTTTATATTGTGTTTGTAAATTTCTGATTTCAACTGTAGCTACATAACTGAGTGATGTTATATACAGTATATCAATATCATATTACTGAATGCTGTTAAAATCAGCTCAGGCAAGAAACATTTACAAAAACACAATAAAAAGAAATATACTAACAGAAATAAAAATCGCTAAAAAGAAAACAATATGTATTGTTATCTGGTTTTAGGAAAGGAAACTATTTTTGATACATTCTCTTTAAATCATTGTGTCCAGCTCCACCTCTGAAGTCCTGTACTAGAAAATTGGCCTGGAGTGATCCTCTAAAATGTAAAATCCACCATGCAAAAAAAATAAATAAATAATAGTTAACATGGGCCACATTATTAGAACGCTGGTTGCAGTGATTTGATTGGTTGCTATAAGCAACATCCTTTATATTTTGTTCTTGCTAGTTTTTATACATGACGTCTCAATATGATTCAAAACATTTTTAAGATGGTGACTTTCTGATTTCATAGCTCTTTGTCTGGAAATATGGCTGCTGGCCTCTCCTGATGTCATTTTTTGCTATGATGATCATGATGAGGAGGCATTATTTTGATATCTCTTTCTTCTATAATCATAAAAGAAACAAGCTAAAATAAAGGAAAATAACTCACTATTATATAGATATGGCTGCATTTCTGAAATTGCTGTTCTGTTCCACAACTACAGTACATGCAACATCCTTTGTTGTCAGTCTTAGGCTAAGTCCACACAGCATATATCAAAATGCTGTCCAAAATCCAACGGCATTTTGACATTGCTAGAGTTTGTACAGCATCTTACAGAATAAGTGACACAGCGCTGGAAACAGCAGGTCTGACACTAGCTTGTGCTGTCTTCAGCAAGGGGGGCATAATCTATGTGATAGGTTCTCTTTAAACCCGACGGTAAAAAATCTGTGCTGTGTTAAAATCTTTTCTGTGGAAAATCCGACAGTATTCCTGTGCTGTAGACATAGCCTTATGGATAAGGTGACTTTTTTTTTTTTTTTTTTTACAATTTTATTTACTTTACTCCAGGGTATATTTACTTACCAAATGAGTAAAACTATGCTTAGGAAAAAATATGAATAGGAAGAATATTAACAAATATTTTTTGAGCAAATCATCTTTTAGTGTAAAAGTCTGACTGCTTTGCTCAATCCATAGGGGATAGCACCTAATTAACATTGTGAGTAAATTACATTAGTTAATCCTCACTGAGTAATTCAAAATGACATAAAGGTCTCTCAAGAGAAGCAAATCAATGAATTAAACTAAGACCTTAAAATTTAACTTTTAATATTTTCATTTAAAAAACAATTCTTGATAGCCACAGCCACCAAGTATGTTTTAAAAAATAAACTTTTACAGGCCCGCCAATCACAGGGAATAACCTGTATTATCGTCCCAGTCCAGAGAAATGTGTGACACCATGTATGGCAAGCTACTTACAGCCACATACATATCCAAATCTGGGAAAAACCTGTAATGCATATTCACAGAAAAATATATTGTTTCCCAAAAAACTTTTAATAACTTAATTTCTAAAATCTTTATAAAAAAAAAAATAGCCACCATAGACCAAATACAGGTTTCACTATTTCACCCCAGTACTATACCCCACCTCACATGCGTTTCAGCTGCATTATACAGACTCCTCAGTGGGAACATGGGCAGCAGTAATAACTGGATCAAAAGAAATAACATGAAATCACAAACCCCCCCCAAAAAACTATTTAATGTAAATCATAATTCGTGTGTGGCTTATGCCTATCTCCTACAGGTGGTCTGATCCCTACCAAGGTTGAATACATACAGGTATATATGGTGATTGGGAAATGGGTGTCAGAAGAATGCCCATCCCTTTATATTACTGTTGTCATATCATGCTTCATCTGATAGGCCAAAAAACCCTGGCATACGTTTTAGGCCAGGTCTACACAGCATATGACAAAATACTGTCGAAAATGCAATGGCATTTTGTCATTACTGGACTGCAGCAGGACCGCTGTTTTTGGCACAGAACATTCAACATATGTGGCCGACGGCAAATCTGAGCAGAGTCTGGTGAAATATATAACATGTTGCATATTCCGCCGGATTTTTAATGCGACAATAAAAAAAAAACCCGTGCTGTGTAGACTATAGCACAGAATTTTCATTGCTGTCTATGGAGCACAGAGTACCGTTGTATTTTCAGCAGTTTCAAAATACTAAAACCATCTGCAAGGTATAATATACCTGTATATATTGGGCCTTGGTGGAGATCAGACCACCTGTAGGAGCTGGCCATATGCTACCCAAGAATTAAGATTTATGTTAATTATTTTTTTGGTTTGTGATTTTCTGTTATTTCTTTTTGGTCCTGTCATTATTGCTGCCCATGTTCCCACTGAGGAGTCTGTAGGATGCAGTTGAAACACATTTGGGGTGGGGTTAAGTTTTGGGGTAAAATACTAGTAAGGGTGACAGGGTTTGATTATGGGGTCATCCCTGTCGGGGCGGCTCGCCCGCTAAAGGTAATGTCTGGAATAAAAATAGGGTGAGAAAAAGAAAAAGTTTGACCATTTAGATTATTGATTGCCCTGCGGACATGAAGAGACCTCCCACGCTCAGTATTTTTCAGCTGCCTCGTTCAGCTGAAGGTCTCACCCCTCTGTATCAGGTCTGTAACAACTCCTTACTACTCTACTACTACTCCCAACTTCTCAAGATTAAAACTACTACTTCCAAAGCATACCTGCATCTCTTCTACAAGTACTAAAGTACTCATACAGCTTCAAGACTCTAATTACCCCTAATTGCTCCTTAACAAAGCTGTATTCTACCATAGCCTACCCACGAGAGACTGTACCAGTATTCCTCTGTATTATACCAACCGTTGGGTAGCAGGGACCATTCTTGCAGTTAGGCAGGGCCCGGGAACAAGGCCACCATACCCTCGTACCATACCATGGCCCGTGACAATCTTAAAGGCCATCTGTCCCAGTCACCCGGCTTGTCGCATGAACCCTGCCCTTTAGTTTGTGGACGGTCAGCAAGTAGTTAATAAAAAGATAAAAACACCGGCTGTTGCCCACCCACCAACCCCCACTGCAGGTGCTGCTCTAGTAGCACCTATTGCCTCATACCTCAGAAGTTAGGTATGAGGCACTTGGTGATACTGCTCAGGTGTGAGGCACTAAGTGATACTGCTCAGGTATGAGGCACTAGGTGATACCGCTCAAGTAACCTATGGGCAAAAAAGTGAGTTTTAGGCCTAAACAGTTTTCATACATGTGGCCCTTGGTGTCACTTCTCAGGGGTGAGGCACTAGGTGATACTGCTCAGGTGTGAGGCACTAGGTGATACTGCTCAGGTGTGAGGCAATAGGTTATACCACTGAGGTGTAAGGCACTTGGTGACACTTCTCAGTTGTGTATTTCCAATATTCCTATATACCTTGAGGTTTTACTTAGTCTTTAGTGTGCCACTGTTATTTGTATTAGATGTATGCTATTGCCTTTTCACTGTGCACCTATGCTTACGTTTTCAAAGTATATTTTAGATGTGCACAGCCTAATTACATTTTGTACTTCTCAGTTGTGAGGCACTAGGTGATACTTCTCGGGTGTGAGGCACTAGGTGATACTTCTCAGTTGTGAGGCACTAGGTGATACTTCTCGGGTGTGAGGCACTAGGTGATATCGCTCAGGTGTGAGCCACTAATGGATACCGCTCTGGTGGGGAGACACTTAAATAAAACGGTCAGGGGGTGGGGCACTAGGGGGTTACGGGGCTCAGGTGTGGGCCATGGTGATATTTGCTAGTTTGAGGCACTGGGTGAAACGGCTCGGGTGTGGGGGACCTTTGGAAACTGTTGTGGAGGGAACAAAATTATATATTGGATCCTTTGTGTCCTTTTTAAAATGTATTATTTAGTATATCCCTTTCATTTTTACATTTATAAATTAAAAACTTTAATAGGCACATACTTATATTTTTAACAGCATGAAAAAAGCTGTAGGAATATTTTTTTCATTAAGGTGTTAAACAAAAGGGCCCCCTTTTAATATTTTTGTTTTGATCGTCGGGGTAACCCAAGATGGCCCCTATTCAGAATTTTACACCCGGTGTTCTACTTTCCCTAAAGGGGTTTTAAAGGAGTTTTTCCATAGATAAGGACTTAAATTAGACCCTCACAGCCAGTACATTGTGATGCTTCTTATTACAAATTTTGAAAAGAGGTATAAAAAACCCCCTTTTTGTGAATAAAATCGGGAAAGCTTTTTCCCACCCCAACGGGGCATGTTTTGTTTTTGGTTCTGGGTGAAACCTTTTGTTTTTTTTAAAGTTAATTTAAAACCCCCACAAGGACGGATGGCCCTTTGAGGCTACTATCTTTTTCCAGAGGGGCCCCCAACGTGGGGATGGCTTAGATCTGATTTAAAACCAAAAAACTGAACTGGGGGCTTTACTGGGGGACACAGATAGAGAAAATTTGGCCCATCCCTCTTTAAATATCTGTCCGGGTAAGAAAGGGTTTTTAAATTTTGTTTAAATTCCGAGCAAAATTGGGCTCCCCTTAGGGGGATTTGGGTTACTATTTTTCATTGGGTTTTTAATTTTTAAAAGATCCGCTGACGGGGTTAACGAGGGGCCCCAAAGCTTTTTGAACCTTTTTACCTGTAAAATTAAAACCCCCTTGTGGGGTATTTTCGTTTTATGGGGTATTAAAATTTTTTTAAAAATTTATTAAAAGCAAAGTTTGGGAAAGCAAGGTGTTTAAGGGCCAGCTGGGGGGAATCACCGGACCCGAAAGCCTTAGAGGCGCCAGGGATTTATGAAAAATTCTCCCGCGGGGTTTTTAATAACACGGGAATTCTGTCCCCTCGCGAGTAGGAAAAGGGTTTTAAACGGGCTGGGGGGAAAACCCTCTTGTAAAAATTTTTGGTGAATTTTGTGGGGGAAAATCATAAATTTCAGGATTTTTCCCTTGGGGTTTGAAAGGGGAAGGCTAAAGACAGTTTTGCCTGAAATGGGGTTTTTTTAAAACTTTTTTGTACAAGTTTTCGTCTGCCGTGTCTGCAATGTGTGTCTTGCAGATAGATAAATGTGAAGGCATGTGAGTGTAGAAACAAAAAAAACAAAAAATTTTTTGGTTTATGGGGGGTTTTGGTTAGTGCACGGCCATTTTTGCGGGTTTTAGAGGGGTAAGAAAAATTGATAAGATTCTCATTTTTGTTTAGGAAGAAGTAAGTGAATTTAAGTCTGAAGAATTTAAAGGGGTTAGCTGAAGTTGATTTTATGACCTCAGAAAGTTTTTGTGATAAGGGGAAGGGAAAATGTCTGAGGGATAATACAAAAAAGAAGGTAGTTTGAAGGATTTTGGGAAAAGTTTTTTGATGGCTGAATTCTTTTTTACGGGTGTAACTAAGGGATGCAAAAAAAAGGGGGGGGCCCCGGGGGGTGCAGCTCCCTTTATGTGTATCACCCCCCCAGGGAATTTTTTCTGAAAAAAAAGGGGAAAGTGTGAATATTGTCCCGGGGACCCCGGGTAATGGCGGAGGGCCCTTGGGGGTGGAGAAAAAAGCCCAGGGGTGTAGACAAAAAAGCTGCAAGAAGGGGGAAAACCCAACCCCAGAGACAGCCCACCTGTGTCCAAGTACCCTCCCCCTTTTAAACCCACACCCTCGCTCCAGCCTGCCCAGTCACCCAGACAACCTAAAACCTTTAGTGCCAAAGCCCCCCCCTTCCAGGTAACTTCCTACCCCAAGCCCCGCCTACTGCCCCCATTAGGATGTCACACCCCCTTTCCTTCTGGGTTAATGCCCGCCTTTTCCTGGGCACCACTTTCATTCCTGGCCCAAAGGGAGGGTTTGGAACATAAAAACTGTATGCCCAAAATTATGAATGCAGAAAACGGGGGATAAAAGGGCGCCCAACCCAGCCAGCCCTCCCGTGGAGAACCTCATGGTCTGGGAGGAGAAGTTTACAGTGGGAGCAGGTCTAACACAAAGAGGATGACAAGAGCATGATAAAAGGAAGAACGAGCGGGTGAAACTCATAGGGCAAGTCAAGCAAATAGTCCCGCTTGCTGCTGGGGGGGACACACCAGCTGACCCCCTGCATTTGCACACCCCGGGAAAAAAACACTGGAGGAGAAATCGGACCAGTGGAGAGGGCTTTAGGGAATTTAAATACGGCAGCCCCCCCTTTTCTCACCGGCCTCACTGCAAGGGGGGGGGTGCGAAGGCCCGAACATTTTTCCCACCAACAAGTGTCTTCTTAAAAAAGTGGGAAAATTTCGGAAACCCTGAGAAACAACCCATGCCCAAATACCAAAGAAAATTTTGGGGCTTTGGCAGAGGTTTTAAAGGGAGGGGAAATTTAGACGGGCCCCCTTGTGGGGGCCCCATTCCCCCCCCCTCCCGCCGTCAAATATGGATGGGGTCACTGCCGCCCCCAGAGTGAATGCTGTGAACACTGAAACAAAGGGGTGGGGACAGCTTTCCCCGATCAGGCCTTTTACACTGACAGACTTCACTCAGGTTAAAGGGGGAAAAAAAGTGAAGAAATATCCCTGCATGGATTTAAATCCCCCCGTTCTTTTGATTTAGGTTTTCTTCCTTTGAGAAACCCTGCTCGGGTGCTGAAAAGTGGCCCCTTTTGGGGTGGCCTTCTGGAACCCATCAAGAAGCAGATGGGAAAATAGTTTGGCCCGGGGTACAAAACTTACCAAATTGAAAGTGGTGCTTCTATTTTCAAAAGGCACCCAGAAACAATCTGCCTGCGGGATAAGTGGGGATTTAAAGCCTTTCCTGTATTTGTGGCCGACGTATGAGGGACCCCCGGAGCCTACAAGCCCGACCACCCCTTCTTGCTTGAACGGGAACAGAGCAGGACATGCCCCCCCCCCGGGAAAAACCCAAAAAGGGGGAGGACACCACAAGCCAGATACCGGACCCCGCTCCGATGTCGTCCCCTTTTGGAAAACCCAGCCCTCCAAGGAAATGGGGAAAACCACTTTGTGCAAATTCTGGTAGGGGGCAGTGAAACAACTTTCCCTCCCCCCTTGTGGGAAGATGCTTAGATTCCTTCCGAAGCTGAAAAAGCTATTTTCCCCGTGCCCCTGCACTAGGCTTTCCCCCCTAACCCCAAGACTTCCCAAAATTTTTGTAAACGGAAAGGGAAAGGCGTGCCCTGGGAGTTCTAGCCAAACCCCCTTTGGGGGCCCAAAAAGACCAGTTTTGGGGGACTATCTTGCAAGACTGGAAACCCCGCTGCAAGGGGGGACCTTCCAGTTTTTTAGGCCCGTAGGGCAGCCCAAGTGTGCTGGAAAAAGACAGCGGGTAACGTAGTCGGACACTCCCTCATCCTTCTGGGGGTCCATTTGACCCTCTCGGCCCTTCTCCCCCTGCCCGATAACCCTCCCCTTCTGCGCGTGTTTTTGTTTTTTCATCCAGCGCCTTTCCTTTTCCCCTTTTTCCCAAAGGGGGGAAAAGAAGGGTGAAGAGGGAAGGAAGAATCCGGTGTAAAGAAGAAAACCTGATTGCTTAGAAATGGTTTAAATGTTGACCTTTCATTTGAAAACCCGGGGTATGGTTTTTTTTTGTGGATGGGGCCCAGATTTGCAGACATGCAGGACGATTTGACACGGGGTATGCCGGACCCCAACACACGCAGTTTTGGAAGGGAAGAAATCTGCCATTGGGAACGTCAGCCCCAAAAAGACTGGGAGCATGCGTTTTTGGGGGAGGGCAGAACAGGGCCCAAAATATGTACGGACTCAAAATTTCGCTTTTTTGGAGTCGCCCCCTGACTTTTGGGCCTATTTGGGAAGCACGAGGATTTCTACGGGGGCGGGGGAACCCAAATTGGGAAAAATGGAAAAAGCCATTTTAGGTCCTTTGGAAACACTGCTGCTGCCCCCGGACAGTGGCCAAAACGAAAAGAAGGACATGGGAAGCTGGGAAAACAGAAGACGGAAAAACCCCTCGGCGACCAAGCACCCCACGGCCGCCAAGGGGGTGGAAAGGGGAAACCTTTAGGGTTTTCATGGTTGGGGGGAAAGGGAAACTCACAGCCCCAAACCCGCAAGGAGATGCTTGGCCCAAAATGCAGGAACAAGCTCCCCTGGAAAAAAGGAAAAATGGAAAAAAAAAGGGGGCCAAAAAGAATGAAGGGAAAACGGGCTTAAAAGGGATTTGGGGGGCGACCCTTCTTGCCACGGGCGCTATACCCCGCTGTAGTTTCAATGGGGAATGGAACGGGACTCTGAAAGCACGGATGCTTAAAGTGGCAAGAGAAAAAATTTATTTTCCCCCGGGGCCCGACCGCCTGCCCTTTGCGTTGGGTTTGAGTCAGGCCCCAAACCCCCCGGGGGCAGGTAGCTCCCCTTTCCCCATGAATCCTGTTTTGGCAGGGGGCCCCCCAAAGGGAAGGTGCATATTTTCCCCCAGCATTGGGAGCTACAAAAGGGTCTAAAGGGCCTCTTATGTGACTGCAAATTGGTTTAAAAAAATTGTCGCTAATGTAATTTTTTAAATTTTTCCTTTCCCGATCCCGACGTTGCTGCCAAAAACTACACCTGGAGACTGGGCTACGTGGAAGTTTGTGTTTTAAAAAACCCCAGAGCCAAGGGGGTTTTTTGGGCCGACCCAAATCCTGTGACCCCCGGGTCACATCGTCAAGGTGGAGGGGAAAACCCAACTGGTTTTCCCTGCTTTACACTTCAAGATCGCCCCAAACCCCCCCGGGAGATGGCAGATGCGCGTTTTTGTGTTTAAATAGGGTTTTGGTTGTTTTAACTCTTGGTCAGAACCCATGGGGATTTATTGGTGTTTTGAAAGGAGGTTAAATGGGGGCCCCTTTTGCTTTTTACTGGGGGGGCTGTGGGTTGGAAAAACAGGGGGGAAAGACGGGGGGTATAAAATCACAACTGCCTTAAAAAAGGGAAAAACAAGCCAGGAAAACCCCTACTTTTCTAGAAAAAAATTTTTGACAAAAACAGGGGAAACCTTTTCCCAGAAAAGGGGGTACCCGGAGAAAAATATGTCCCTAACGCTAGCTTTTTGAAGACCCTTTAGGAGACTGATGGAGGCATATAAAACCTGGGAGCCATTTTACTGGGGTGAGGGGTCAGAAGATTTGTGACGTGGAGCCCCGGAGGGGAAGGAAAACCTCCCCCAAAAGGGAAACTTCAAACCCCCCCCGTGTATATTGATCTATAAAGGGGGCCCAAAGGGGGGGCCCTGAAGGAAATTTTTAAGGGCAAAGGGGCCAAGTGGCCGTTGGGGGTTTGAATCTCTGCTACTGATTTAATTACTGTCTACCAAACAGGAGAAACCTGCTGTACATTAAAAAAAAATAAACCCCCCCCCCCCCCCCACCCCCAAAAAAAAAAAAAAAACCCAAAAAAGGCCCAATGGGGAAAGGGCATGTGGCCATTAGAAAGCCTTTTATCTCTCAGAAGGTTAAATTTTAAATCAAGGGAAAGTTCCCCCTTTGGGAAAAGTGGTTTACTTTTATGGTTTAGGGGGTTGCAGGGGGAAAGCTTTGGGCCCGTTGGTATTGCCAAATTGATTGTGTTGCTAATACTTTTCTCTAATTGTCTGTTGTATTCTCCCCTTTTTTAGGAAAAATATTTGTGAAAATTGGGGGACCAACTAAACCCTTTATGAGAACGTTGTCCACGGGTGGCCCCCTATGATGACCCGCGACACTACCACACCCTTTAGCTGTCCAAAGCCCGGCCCCCTATGTGATGTGGACCTTTAAAAACCCCAAATTCCCTGGAACCATTGACGCCAAGTTTCTCCCCCAAAAACATTATCCCCCCGCAACCCCAGTCTCACAAAGATATTAGACCATAGAGGGTGTAGGGTGAGCTTAGGGGTTTTCAGGGGCTTCCGGGGGCCCCCCCTTTTCAGGGCGAGGGAGGGCCCGCAAAGGGGCAAGGAAAAAAGGGGAAAAAGGAATAGGGAAAGAGGGTTGGGGGAATAAAAAAGAGAACAAAGCTCAAGGGGGGCTGTTTTGGTTTGGGAAAAAAAGATTTTTATATGTGTGATCCCTTTTTGTCTTATTTTAATTATTAGTTAGTTATACTTACATATACTTTTATAATTATTTAAAAAAAGGCCCTACTTTTATAATTTCACATGTAAAAGGCTGTTGGAATATCTTTTGTTCCCTTAATGTTTTTTTAAACAAAATGGCCGGGCCCGTAATTTGTTTGGGAAGGGTTGTGTGTAATCCAAAGATGGGCCAAATCAGAAGGGGCCCCCCTGTGTTCAGGGGTATTCCCCAAGCTGTGAGGAGTGGTCCATGATAAGGACGTTCCAAAATTTCCCCTTTACCGCCACTACATTTGGATGTTTTATCTACTAATTTTCAAAGGGGGTATAAAAAACCCCCAAATTTTTTGAATTTAAAAACAGAAAGGGACTTTCCACAAACCCGGGCAAATTTTGATTTGTTTTTTTTTCGGTTTCACCTTTTTTTTATTTTTTTAAATAATTTGAACCCCCACAAAGGGCAGGATGGCCCCCCTTTTAGGTAATAAACTATTTCCCGTACCACTCAGGGTGAGGGGACCAAAGGGGGTACCATCCCCCCCCCGTTAAAAAACACTAGGGGTTGGCTCAGGGGTTTTTTGGTACTTTTGGGGAATGCCCCAGGTTTTAGGGGAGTAGGGGATTACCCAAATAAGGGGTGTGGGATTAGGTGGTATCACTCAGGTATGAGGGCCCCTTGGGTGATACCGCTCAGGTGTTTTAAGGGCACTAGAGATACCCCTCAGGTGTGAGGCACTAGAAAGATACCGGGGTCAGGGGGGTGAAGGGACTAATTGGCCTTTCCGTGGTGGAGGCACTGATGTTTCCGCTCAGGGGTGAGGCACTAGATGAACTGCTCAAGGTGGGGGGGGGGCACTCGGTGATACCCCCTCAGGGTGAGGGAACTGGTGAAAAACGGGTCAGGGTTTTTGAAAACTTGGGGATACTTCCAGGGGTGGGAAATTTTGGGGAAACAGCTTAGGGTTAAGGGACTTGGGGAACTGTTTAGGTTTGACATGGGCCGAAAAAAGAGAAGCCCCGACCCCAAAGCAAAACTTTTTTGGGAAAAGGGGCCCCCCACCCCTCCCTCGCCCCCCTTCTTTACCCACAACGATTGTTTTTGTACCAGGACATGCTGTTAGGGTTAAAGTAGTTAAAAAAGGGGCCAAAAACCTCCCCCATAATATCACCCTTTATACTGCTAAAAAAACAAATAAACCCATACCAAAAGGTGTCAAACACAAGGCCCGCGGGCCCCCTTTCCCGGGCCCCCGGGCCTTTTTTGTTTTCCCGGACCGCGATCTCCCTAACTCCCGCACGGTGTTTTAAACCCCAGGGCGCGCGGGGGTCAGTCAAATATACGGGGGAAAAGGGAGGGGGGATTGTTTTCCCCCCCCACCTTCTCCCTTTTGTTTTGTACAACGCCCCGGTGAGCACTGTTTCATACCGGTTCCTTTGCCGCTGCTTACCCCCCGTACACAGCCCCCCGAAAACGGACCCGGGAAACCCGCCGGCCCCCGAACCATCGGACCCCCCCCCGGGTTTTAAATAGCTTTTTTTAAAATTTTTTAATCATTAAAGGGGGCATTGCCTGGCTTTTCTGGGGGGGCTTTTGGGGGCTTGCCGGGGGTACTGGGGGGACTATGGGGGATATGCCAGGTACTGGGGGCTTTTGGGGGGATCTTCTTGGCTATGGGGGCTATGGGGGGAAATTTTCCCCGGTACTGGGGGACTTTTGGGGCATCTGGCCCGGCCCACTTGGGGGGGGGGGGCCCATGGGGGGGGGGCCCGCATGGCTATGGGGGGACTATGGGGGGCATTGGCCCGGCTTCCCGGGGGGCCCCATGGAGGGCATTTTTTGCCTGGCTACTTTGGGGGGCCATGGAGGGCATCTGCTGGTAACTGGGGGGGCTATTGGGGCCAAAATTTCCTGGCTACTGGGGCTAAGGGGGCATTGCCTTTGGGTACTGGGGGGGCCTTTTTGGGGCTCTGCCTGGTACTGGAGGGGCTTTGGGGGATCCGGGGTGGTACTGGAGGGGGTATGGGGCAAACTTTCCTTTGGGTACTAGGGGGGGGTTTTGGGGCATCTACCCGGCTACTGGAGGGTAAAGGGGGGCATCTTTCCCGGGTACTGGGGGGCTATGAGGGGGATCTGCCGGGGTACTGGGGACTATGGGGGGCATCTGCCTGGCTACTGGGAGATTATGGGGCATCTGCCTGGCTACTGGGGGATTATGGGGCATCTGCCTGGCTACTGGGGGATTATGGGGCATCTGCCTGGCTACTGGAGGATTATGGGGCATCTGCCTGGCTACAGGGGACTATGTGGGGCATGTACCTATCTACCTACATGGGCAGATATAACTGTCATCTACAGGGGGCTTTATACCCACTTATCTACCTACAAGTAGTTCTAAAATTATGTCGGCCCTTTAAGGCCCTTTAAGGTACGTCGTGAGGCTGATGTGGCCCCCGGTGAAAACGAGTTTGACACCCCTGCACTATACCAAAACCAATATTACCAATAACCCTACTACATATGGACTTGATTATACCACCAGAACATGACCACAAATTACCACCACATAGTGACTGAATAATACCCCTACACTATTACTGATCAGTACACAAAGACCAATAATACCGCCATATAGTGACCATATAGTGGTAGCCACCAGTGTACACAGACTGTGCAGACATATAAGTGATTACAGTGCGGTTACATCTTGTGACTCACAAGTGACGTCTCTCTGACGAGTCGTTGACTTTCCCTTTTGTTCTGCATCCGGTCCAGTCCGCCATCATGATGACGTCTCCCGACCCCTTGTCCCTGCAGATTTAGACACAAATATCTTAGAATCCTGACTTTTCCAGTACCTGCCCCCTGGCTATATGGGGTCCATTTAGGCAGGCAGAGTTTAGATAGGATATATGGGGCCCCAAATAGGCAAGGTTTAGGTAGCCAATAGAGTGCCCATATAGGCAGGCAGGGTTTAGGTAGCTATAGGGAGCCATACAGGTAGACAGGGGTTAGGTGGGCTATAGGGGCCATATAGGTAGGGTTTAGGTAGCTAAGGGCCCCCATATAAGTAGACAGGCAGGCTTGGGGGCTATATAGGTAGGCAAGCTTTAGGGGGCTATAGGGGCTATATAGGCAGACAGGCTTCACGGTAGCTATAGGACTATTCAGGCAGGCAGACAGAGCTATATAGGCAGCCTTTAAAGGGCTACAAAGGCAGGCTGGGGGGATATAAAGGCAGGCTGGGGGGCTATGCAGGCAGGCTGGGGGGCTATGCAGGCAGGCTAGGGGGGTATAAAGGCAGGCTAGGGGGGTATAAAGGCAGGCTAGGGGGGTATAAAGGCAGGCTAGGGGGGTATAAAGGCAAGCTGGGGATATACAGGCAGGCTTAGGGGGTATACAGCAGGCTTAGGGGGTATACAGGGAGGCTTAGGGGGTATACAGCAGGCTTAGGGGGTATACAGGCGGCTTAGGGGCAATTAAAATAAGAAATAGTTTACTTACCTCGGTCCACGCTCCCCCGATGCGCCGCGCTGCAGTCTCTCTGTAGCCTCTGTGCTCAGCGCGGGTGATGTGACGTCACCGCACGCGCCCACGTGATCACAGACAGCCGGCAGGGGAAATAGCAGAGTGGATTGTCGCTCCGTTCTGCTACCTCCGGGCAGCGCTGCCTTTGAACCCTCGGGCCCGAGCGTTCAGAAGCAGCATGCGCCAGGCCCCGCAGCTCCCCGCCCACCGCAGTGAACTGTTAAGTTCACTGCCGGCGGGCCCAGGAGTGGCATTACCGGGGTAGCGGATGCAGTAGCAGCTGCCCCGGGGCTCGGGCCCCCTAACAGCACGGGCCCCGGGGCACCTGCTACGTCTGCTACCCCAGTAGTTACGCCCCTGCGTGTGAGGCACTTGGTGATACTGCTTAGGTGTGAGACACTTGGTGATACCTGGTGCCTGGTGTACCTGGGCCTTGCACTTGATGCATGATATAGGGGTGCAGCTCCACTGAGCACTTCCTCTTCCTGTTTACTCAATTTCTCTCCCCCTTCTAATGATGGACAGTCCCCAAACCCTGCTGTTAATTCCC
>JAODAL010068097.1:0-16970 GCA_025379985.1 Phyllomedusa bahiana
GGCCGTGTTCACACGGCTTATTCCCACGGATTTGTGAGCCTTTATTAGCTCAAAAATCCGCCGTGAATAAGAGTGGGGACGGGGGGGGGGCCGGGGCGCGGCGGGGGCGCCGCTTTTTCCCCATAACATGCATTATCTACGGCGCAACGCGCCGTAAAAAATGCAGTCACTTCCCCCTTTCCCCCCCCGGGGCGGTTTCCCAGCGGGGAGACGAGGATTTCCTGTTCTCTATGATGGATTACCGAAATTTGCTGCCGGGGATTGGCCCGTACTCAGCGCAATCCGGCGCGCATACGGCGCCAATCCCGGCAAAATAAGCCGGGAACGGGGCCAACCCAGAAAAAAATGAAAAATTCCAGCTTTTGGGGGATTTGGTTCTTTCTGACTAAAACGGAAGTAGTATATTGGGGAAAAATAAAAAAACTAAAAATGAAAATAAATCTTTACTATAGTGCCCACTAAAGGGAACCCTTTTTAGACACTGTTATGGTTTCTTTGGTGGAAATTAAATCTGATGGGGAAAAAAAGTAGGACGGAAGGGGATCTCTCCTTAAGGAAGGGCCCCAAACAAACAACGGCTTTTTAGAGTTTGTTTTGCCTTTTTAGCCCTCTACTTACATCTCATACACAAGGCTTATGGGGAAAGGGGGTGAGAACCCCCAGCGCCCTCTGTTTTGGTTTAACAAATCCCGTTTCTTTTTACCCCACCAGCTTTTTGAAAACAAAAAGGATTTTTACCAACCAGTACTCCATCCAGACAAGCTGTTTTGGGATTTTTTTCCCTCTTCAGTGCAAGTAGAGAAATACTGGGGTGGGTTGTGGGGGGCTTGGGTCTCAGGGAAGGAAAGATCTCTCCTTTAAAGGAAAAGCACCGAACAAACAAAAACCCTTTTAGATTTGTTTTTCCTTTTTAGGGCCCCCTATTAGCATCTCATATCCCCAAAAAATATGGGAAAGGGGGAAAAGCCCACGCGCCCCTGTTTTTTTTAACAAATCCTCAATTTTCTTTTGACCCACCCAGTTTTGGAAACAAAAAGGATTTTTTGCCAAACCAGTATCTTTTTTATTGCAGACAACGCGTTTTTGGGGTTTTTTTTCCCTCTTCATAGACAACATACTACTTCTTTTTAGGATTAACCAAAATTTAAATTTTTAAAACCCCCAAAAAAAATTGTAAATTTTTTTCCTTTTTTTGCCCTTACTTAATCTCAACAAACATATTTAAACAAACATTAAAAAAACCTTCTCATTATAAACCCTTACAAACATCCCCAAAAATGGTAATCCAACTCAACTTAAACATTAAAACCCCAAAAAAAAAGCCATGTCCATTCTGTTAACCAACATAAAATCCAACAATCCTGGGCCCCTACTTATGGGACCCAAAAGGTTCTAATTCCCTTCCCGGAATTTGGGAAAGACTTTTTTTTTGCATCTCCCAATGTTCCTGGAAGCTGGGAGTAGGTGATAGATCAGCCATGGCTAAGCAGCGCAACTCAGCGGGGGCCTGCTCTTTACAGCTGGCCTTTGTCCCATAGGCAGGAACGGTGAAACCCTTTGCTCTTTTCCAATTTGCACACAAATGAGCAGGATATGGCCGCCCCAATCAGAGCTTCCCAAATCTTTCAGGTTTGGGGGGCCCCTGGAGTACATTGATTTCAGCTCCCACCATTTTCGATTGGATTCAGGTTTTTGGAGACTGGCTAGGCACTCCGGATCTTGAAATGCTTCTTACGGAGCCACTCCTTGTTGATGGCTCCAAAAACTACGGAGTGACTTTTCTGCGAGTCTCCCGAAGTTTCCCGGAGAAACTGGCAGGTTTTTGTATAATCAGGCCTAGGCAAGCAGCTGCATACTCAACGGGGACCGTTCTTTACTGTACAGCTGGCCCTTTCCCTTGGCCAGGACAGATGGGAACTTAACCCGTCATTTAAACACAGAGGGGGACATTAAAAACTGTCCCAGGTCTAAACTTTTTTTGTTGCCCATAGCAAAACCAAACAGAGCTCCCCTTTTTCATTTTTCAGAGCAAAAAGGGTAATTGAAAGGGGAACTGTGTTTGGGTTTGTTATGGACAAAAAGGAAAGTCTTAAAAACCTGGGAAATTTTTTCATACATGTCCCCTTTAAAGATCCCAAACGCAAATGACCATGCATTTTAAGCATTACAAAAAGATGTCACACTCACAATTGCCTGTGTTTTTACATTTTGGTGCCCACTCCTTTTTGCCCGGAAACAGTAGGAAGTTTTTACTAGAAACCCCACAAAAGTGAAAAAAAAATTTAGCCCAATAAAAATTAACACCAACATCCCCTTTTTTGGGGCCTTTTAAACCCTTTTTGGGTCCCTGCACCAAAAATTTTTACGCAGAATAAAAAGTAAAGGGGGAACCCAGAAAAATATGTAAAACCCTATTTACAAAAAAAATTTTCTTTTTTAAAAAGGTAAAAACCCCTGTTACTTTAAAACCAAAAAAAACCCCATAGGCAACAGGCAAGAAAAAAAAGAGCAACCCTACGGGGTTTTTAAAAATCATAGCCCTTTAAGCTTCCAAGTATAAATGTTGGTAAAAATACCCTTTTAAAAAATTTTTGCAAAAATTTCCTGTTTTCAGTGAAATGTTTCCATTTTAAAGGTAAAATCCCAAAAGTATCACCCACAAAACGGGGCTGTCACGGGTGTTTTTCCTGCGAACCCGTCCCGGGTCGCGGGCATACCCTTTTTTCCCCCCCGGGCGAGCAGCAACCGCGGGCCCACATTTGGGGCAGGGGGCCCGCACTAACTCCCCGGGCCCGGGTTCCCTTTTTCCTACTTACCCGACCGCCCCCTCCCTGCAGCTCCAGTCCCCCGGGGCCAGCGCACTGCCCCCACTCCCGGGGTTTTACGCGCGCTCCGGCTCTTTAAATTTTTAAAGGGAAAAAGGCGCCCCGGGAAATTTTTGGGGTTTTTCCCGGGCCCGGGTTGCCCTTATTTAAGCCAGCCCCTTCCTGGGGCCCTTGTGCCGATTTTTATGCCTTTTTGCCTATAGAGAAAGCGTTCCTTGACCTCGTCTTTTCTTACCGTGTCCGAAACCGAAAAAAGTTTCCGTCCTTCGACCACGAAAAAGGGCCGGACTGGGAAAAAAAATCAGCCCTGGCACTAACCCCACCAAAACCCACAAAAATATCCGCTTAAAAAATTCCATTTTTCCCCTCCTACCTCACCATTTTCCTAAAATAAAACACACTATAAACCTGCGGAGATTTTTTGGTGAAATTTTGTGCAAAAAGGCCAAAGCATTAATGCTGAACTTTTCCCTCACAAAAAAAAAAACACATCAAAAAATGCACCAAAACCGCTCCGTTGAGAGCCCCCAACACAAAAGAAAAAAAGAAAAAAGGGTGCAGAGAAACCCCTGATTAAACAAAAAGAAAAATGACCCCTGGCACCCGGGGATTTACCGGGGGAGTAAATCTCAGATGGGAGTTTTTTTCCCCTTTCTTTTTTTCCTTCTCCCCCTGGCACAAACCTCCATGGCGTTTTCCCTTTTTTGTTCTTTTCCCATTTCTTTCTCTGCCCCTGTAAAAAAACCAAAAGGGGGCCCGTAGGGGAAACCGGCCATATGTTCCCCCGAGATGCCTGGTTTTGGTTTGGAAAAAAGCCATAAAGACGGGGTGTCAGGGGATAGGCCCCCTGACACACTTTTTCCTAAACTTTTTAAGTATAACTGCTAAGCATTTAAATAAAGGTAGGTTTTTTACTGGAGTAGCCAAAAACGGGTGGGTTGGCTACCCCCAAGGGTCCAGGCCGGGCCCCCTTGGTTTTTTTTTTCAGCCGTATATAAAACCGGCAAGTAAAGGTAGCAAGGGGTGGTCTGTCAGAAGGAGTTTGACAGTGTGAGACCCAAAACGGAGGTCTACAGCAGGCTGCCTGAAAACCCCTTTAAAGGACGGATCCTGTTTAAAAGAACCAGAGACGTAGTTTACACACGGACAGTGTGCTTTTTTTTTTTGCGCTGAAGGCCAGCCCTTTGTTTTCCCTTTTGTGGGGAACCTTTCTGGAAATTTAAACGCCATTCAAAAGGGGAAGTCGCAACGGGTTTTTCTCTGAAACCCCCTTTGAGCGGGTTTCCCTACAAGTGGTGGAGGAAGGGGAATGGAAATAAACCTATTCCGGGGTTTTTAAGGCTGCGCACAGAGCCAACGACAGCTCTGCTATGGAGGGAGCCACCAAGCACCCTTGTGCAGGAAAATCTGCAGAACAACGGGCCCAAACAGCTCACCAGCTAGACAGCTCACATGAAGCCCTAAAGGGCCCCACAACAGCCTAAAAGCAGCACCCGGGCAGCGCACGGGGAAGGGCCCAGCGCACAAAAGAGGATCCATATTGAAGCCATGCGGGCCCTCACAGGCACGAATCACTACTAATAAAGCAAAAGTCCGTTTTGCCTGAGGCCGTTCAAGTGCGGGAAACCCCAAAGCCCCGGGAAGGGGGGGGGGGGGGGGGGGGCCCCAGATGGCGGCCTTTAGGCCAGGAGGACCTACGGGGGGGCCCTCCAGAAGATGCCCTTTGGGGGGACGACATTGAAGCTTTTCTAAACCCTGTTTGAACCCGTTGCAGACCGCGAGAGCTCCCCAACCGGGAGCAGTGGGCTGGGGTTTCTCCCCCCCTACTTACGGGGGATCCCCCCAAAAGGGTTTTAAATGCCCTTTGCCTTGCAGGATTAAAAAAGGGTTTACCCCAATTTAAAAAAAAACCCGAGATCCGGCTCGCCTTTGGGGCTTTACCAAAGGGGCGGGGGCCCAGGGGGTTACATCATTGGGGGGGAAAATTGTGGGGAAACCTCCGAACCACGTTTTGGCCCTGTTACATCTGGTCCAAAAAGGGGTTGCAGCCAGGTATCTCCCCCCGCAAAGGGGGGGGATGGGGGTGGTCAGGGACCGTTTCTGAAACTCTTTTCCCCCTCCCCCCCCCATACAGTGCGGGGGGCCCCCGAAAAGGGGGGACCCCCAAAACAGCAGCGATCTGGGGGGACTGGTGGAAAGGTTCCACCCATGGAGAAACCCCGGGGGGGGGGCTAGAGACCCTGAATACCCTACTGGGAGGCCCGGAGAGGGGGGAAAACCCTCGAAGTTTGAACCCAAAAACATCCGAGAGGGAGGGGCCAAGCCCAAAGCGGGGAGAAAGGCCCCGGTATCCCCATTGAAAAAGGAAAACCTTCTGCAGGCACAGACGCCCATTTTCCAGGGTATATAAATAGGTCCCCACCCCAAACAGTTCAATCCAGGAACCGGTGTTTATTTTTAATCCCCACGGGTTGGGGAGTAAGTTTTTGGCCAATTGGCGGGGCCCTACGAGATCGTTAAAAAGGGTTTAAAAGGGGTTTAAATTTTAATGGGGGGAAAAAATCAGCCGGGAAGGAAAAACCCTATCAGGTGTACCATGTCAAACCTGCTAAAACACTGGGGGAAGGGGGGGGAAACCCCCCCTGATTCCCCCTTGCCTTCCCGGGTTCCCAACCCCCGTCGGGTTTGGGGGCGTGAGGGTGTCAGAGACCCTTTCCCCCTCCCCAGAACAAAATCCCGGGATTTGCTCCAACAGAACAAAATTTTTCACGAGACCCCCGGGCCCTTACTAATTTTAAATACACCATGAAATCCTCACAGCCCCCCGGGGGTCCTAGTGAACCTAAGGCCATATATTTTTTCCCGGGAAGCCCGAAAGAAAGTTGTGGCAAGGGAGGTTCAAGGGAAATTTAAAGAACTGGGAGAAATTTGAAGGCCCAAAAGTGGTTTGGTCTAGCCCCTTTGGGTACAATTTAACCAAACCAAAAAAAAAATTGGGGGGTGGGGAAAATTCTGGAAAGACAATCGTCACAAAAAATGGGGTTTCAAAGGTGGGATGCCAACCCCAATCCCAGGGTAGTTTAGTTTTTTTGACCCAGGGGGGACCAGCTAATACATCCCACCTAACCCACGAAAGGGGGAAAAGGGCAAAATCCCTTTAGGCGAAAAGGCTAGGGAGAAGACTGTTTTCCCTCCACACCCTTGGGGGGCCCCTTTCAATATTTTTCCGATGCCTTTTTGGGTTTTAAGGGGGGCCCCGGCCATTTTCCCCAGAGGGCTAGGACCAAGTTCAACCCCTCATAAAAAATAATGCCGCGCCTATTTAAAAATGACATCGTCATTTTTACCCATGACTGGGAATCATCTAAGGAAAGCCCAGGCTTTCTGGATCCCTTGAAAAGCCTGGTTTTAAGTTTAAACCCCAAGAAAAAAGTACCCTGGGAATGGAGGAGACGAAATACTTGGGCTACATTTTCCCAAGGGGGGGAAAATTAAACCTCAATGATAAGGTTGAGGCTTTTCCAGAAAAGGCCCCGCCCCCCCTCCAAGAAACTGTTTAGGGCCCTTTCTTTTTGGGTAGTTTGGGAAAATTTTAAAAGGGGGTTTAAACCCGAGGTTCGCCGGGAAAGCCCTCCCCTTTGACAAGGTTTACAAGGGGAAAAAATCTGCCCTGATTAAGTGGGGCCCCCCAAGCAGAGGGGTTTTTTAGGAACGAAAAAAGGCTCTATGGGCCCACAACCCGGTTAGTACCCCGGACTTCTCCCGGGGAAATTTTTGGTCCAGACGGAAAAGGGCGGGTTTTGGGGCTGGGAGCCAAATTTTGTCCCCAAATGATAAAAGGGGAGGAGCACCCAGTAATGTACCTCATAGGAAATCCCCCCAGCGGAAAAAAAATTATGCCAATTTTGGAAAAAGAGGGTTGGCCATAAAGTGGCACTAACCCCCCTTCAGAAATACCGCTAGGTAGGAATTTTTAAGCTGGGGTCCGACCATGCCCCACAAAAATGGATGCGGGAAAAGGAAAAAAGGGTCCCCCGCGGGTTTTTGGCATTAAAAAATTTCCCTTTTTTTTCCCGTAGAGCTTTGGGGGCCGGGGAAAATTTCAGGAAAAAGCGGGTGGGCCCTTTTCCCAAAGGGCTAAAGTTTGGGGCGGAAAGTTGCCCCCAAAACCCCCCTTTAGGGAAGGGGGGGGGGGAGTAAAAAACCACAAGGGGGCCCAAGGGACCGGGCCCATAAGTCTCACCCGGAAAGCCTGGGCTCGTGTGGTTTAAAAAACCATATAAAAAACGGTTTTCCCGCGGGAGTAGGGCCACTGACACACGTTTCCTAACTTTTTTAATTTTTCCCGCTATCAGTTAAACGGGGACCCTTTTTTCCCGGAGTAGCCCAAAAAACGGGGTGGGTTGGCTAATCCCATGTCCAGGTCCGGCCTTGGTTTTTTTTTTCCAAAACCGTATATTAAACCCCGGCAAGTCAGGTGAGCCCCAAAGGGGTTTTGTCTCAAAAAGGAGTCTGACCGTGTGGAGTAGCCCGAGTTCTACAGCAGGCGCCTGCAAATCCCTTTAAGGGCTGGATCCTGCTAAAAGAAACCCGAGACTGTGAGTTTTCACCCCGGACAGTGGCTGGTTTTTTTTTTGGGGCTAAAAGGGCCCGCTACGTTGTTTTTTCCCCCTTTTTGTTACCTTTCGGCAATTAAAAGCCATTTTAAAGGAAAATCGCAGACTGGTTTCTCTGTACCACCCTTTTACTGATTCCCCCACAACCCCCCACAGCATGCAATGGGCCTCTTTTAGTGGGGGCACTACTCCCCTTAGAAATTTAAAAACAAAACATCTTAGACTCCCCTCTCTTCAGCACTTTTCCTTTTCAATTTTCCCCAAAAATTTAAAGTTTGACCCCCAAAAAAAATTTGAAATTAAAAAATTAAAAATAATTTGGGAGGCAGTGGGCAGTAAGAGGCAGGCAGGGCCAGTTTAAAAGGCAGACAGGGCCACTTATAGGGAACAGGGGCAGTATAAAAAGGCAGCCAAAGGGGGGGTAAAAAATTTGGCAAAGGGGAATAAGGGAGCCAAAAAGGGAGGCAAAAGGGATTATAGGCAGCCAGGGCAAAGGGGATAGGCAGCCCCGGGGAGGTTTTAAAGGGAGGGCCCCCCGGGAGGGCCATTTCCCCCGGGGAAGACCAGGGGGCTCCTACCGGGCAAAGGGGTTTTTAAAGGAGCCAGGGGGGATTCTTAACCAAACCCGGGCAGGGGTCCCCAGGGGCGGGGTTTTTTGGGGGAAACCGGGGCCGGTGTTTTCTTTTTTATAGGAAGGGCCGGGTAAACCCCGGGGGTGTAAAATAGGGCCCGGGGCCGGGGGTTAAAAGGGGGCCAGGGCCCGGGGTTAAATCCCGGGCAGGGCCCCTTTTTAGGTCCCCGGGAGGGCGTTTTCCCGGGGGGGCGATTTTGGTAGCCGTTGCGGGCAATTTTTTCCCGGGGGGCCCGGGGAACAGAAAAAAAGGGAAAAAAAAAATTTTTAATACTCCCGGAAAACCCGGGTGCCCCCTCCCTTCCTCTTCCCCTTCCCGGGGCCTGCCGGGCCCCCCAGAACCCCTTGGGGCCCAAACCCTTGACCCCTATCCCCGCCCAATCCCCCGGGCCCCCCTTTACCCCCCTTTTATAAACCCCCCTGGACCCCCAATTCCCGTGCCCCAAAAACCCGGGGCCCGCCTTTTCCCCCCTTCCCCCCTGGCCCCCTATCCCCGCCTGGTTGGCCCCCTAACCCCGGGCCTCCAAACCCTGTGCCTTCCCCTTTCCCCGGGCCCCCCTGCCCAAAAGGGGGCCTGCCTAAACAACCCAATTTCCCCTGTGGCCAAACCCCTCCCCACTCCCAAAACCCCCGGGGGGAATACCTCCCCCGCCCCGCCGGGGGATTCAGCCCCGCCCCGGCCCCGCCCCCGGCGCCCAAAAAGGGCCCCGGCCGGGGAAATCCCTGTTTTCCCAAATGGTCATCCGGGCCTGACCACGAACCTCTCCCCTTTTCTGACCAACGCCGCCCCCTGACTACTCTAGCATTCTGTACCCCCTTTAAAACCCTTGGCTCCCAAAAAGCAAGCAAGTCATCCATGGAAGAAACCTGGTAGTTTCCCACCGCCCCAAACCACCCCCTTTTGGGCGGCGGGCTCGGTGAAAACCGGTGTATTATTCCGCTCCCTGGTGGGCTTAACGCCATCGTTGCGGGGTTTTAGGGGGACCCACTACCACATCCGTGATACGGCCTCCCCTGAACACAAACATTACATCACGCGGCCCCATGCTTGTGTTATACGAATAGTCTACATTTCCAG
Source organism: Phyllomedusa bahiana (assembly GCA_025379985.1). Taxonomy (NCBI): domain Eukaryota; kingdom Metazoa; phylum Chordata; class Amphibia; order Anura; family Hylidae; genus Phyllomedusa; species Phyllomedusa bahiana. The sequence continues at coordinate 9,151 of JAODAL010068097.1, forward strand.
GATCTGGATAGCTGTTCAAAGATCCGCCAGATCAATGTGATACATGGAGGAACTCAGACTTTGTGTGAAATAAATAAGAATAATGATATTAATATTGCATAAATATATAAATTTTCACACGGGCCGTTTCTTTACTGTATTAAAACCAATATTACTGTATAAAAGAGAAACATACACAAGCTAAACAATACACAAAGAAAAAGAAAAAACTTTGAGCAAATGAAGTGAAACATAAATTCATTGCGGACATTTAAACCCTTTGGCCATTTAGTGTTCAGTGTTGTAATCCAAAACGCTTCCTTATCTACTAATATTTTTTATAGTCAACTTCCTCTGAAAGAACATCAAATTTTATTTATCCTAAATGCAGTAAAACTTTTAATGTTACCATCATGTTTTTTTTTTACAGTCCCTCGCAGCGTTGGAAATGTTTCATTCTCCAGGGTTAGAAATATTATTTAGATGTTCTAGGATTCTTACCTTCAATTTTCTACTATACACCAAATATCTAAACAATATGCACAGTGGATAAAAATACATGGCAAAATGATTTTTACAATTGATGCATTGTTTAATTTTGCATATTTTACGTTTCTCTGAATCCCAAATTTCTTTCTTCGGGGTGGGAAAAAATTTTACATTGCATGGGGACCTCCACACTTATCAAAGCCTTTATGCTGCAACCATGTGCTTCATAACTAGGGTACAGAAGATTTTTTAAATTAGTAGGTTTTTATACACAATTTTACATCTATTTTTCAAAATTTCGCTCAACTGCTCATCCTCTGTGAGCAATGGCAAGTATTAACAGTATGTATTATATTTTTAATCTGATTGAAATGTTTACTGTATTACAAACCAATATCGTTTTCAAGACTTATTATTTCTTCTATATTTTTGTCATTGTTTAATAACTCTTCCTGTGTTCTAAATGCTACTCTATGTTTAGCTTGTTCCAACATCAATTGTGGCTATCCTCTCCCGTCTTAATCAGAGCAAAAATTTTTTAACTCGTATAAGTCATCTAGTTTGCTACAATTCCTTACCAACTGAAATTGACATCAGGGTGTGTTTTGGATGATGGTATTTATAGTGCAAAATTGTATTGCCTGTAGAGGTACCAGTAGTGCAACCATCATTATCTGGGAGTTTTAAAGTGAAAGTGTCATCATAAAATAGAAAAAATTTTTGAAATCCTGCACTTTTCACTTTACCATAGGCCTAATGATAGTCTGACACTTCCTGTTCTGTAGAAAAAGCTTTTCAGCGGTCTCCTCATTCCCAGTACAAGCAGGGTTACACAGAAATTAGAACCAATGTGTATAATAACACAGAACCCACCATAGGAATATCACAGCTCCGACTCCCCACTCCCTGCACACTGACTTCCCCCCAGGCACCAGAGCCCCAAAAACTCTTTTATAGAATCGATGAAATCTAAAAAATTATGTGAAATTAAAAAATTAGAAGCACAAGATCTTCGAAAAAAAGTTTATTTGGCAGATTTTCATACTATAAACCAACGGATGCTGGTGATAAAACTCTGCCGCAGATGAGCCATTGGAAGTTTTCCAAACTTTCAAGCAATTAAATAAACTCCTCTATTCTTTTTAATAAAGAATCCCATTTCAGATCCAGGGCTTTTCATGGGGGGAATTGACATACTTATGTATTTTTGGTACGCCCCTATAAGATTGCAACTGTTTTAATCACTACCAAAAAAATTTACGTTTTTTTTTTATTAAGAATGTCCAAAACATCTCCCTCACCAAAGTAAAATTGGTGTGCCCTCAAAATAATTCAACACACAGCCATCATCGTGGAGCTGGAGGATGTTAGAGACCTTGCACTCTTCTACCCTCCATTTGTGGATACTCCACAGATGATCAATAGGGTTTAGGTCTGGAGACATGCTTGACCAGTCCAGCATCTTTACCCTCATTTTCTTTAGCAACCCAATGGTCATCCTGGAGGTGTGTTAGGGGTAATTATCATGTGGGAATACTGCCCTGCAGCCCAGTTTCTGGAAGGTAAGGGATCATCCTCTGCTTCAATATGTCACAGAATATGTTGGCATTCATGGTTCCCTAAATGAATTATAGCTCCCCACAGCCGGCAGCTCTCCCAAACCATGACACTCCCACCACCATGCTTGACTGTAGGCAAGACACATGTTTTTGTACTCTTCACCTGGTACCATCACACACGCTTGACACCGTCTGAACCAAATAAGTTTATCTTGGTCTCATCAGACCACAGGATATGGATACAATAATCCATGTCCTTAGTCTGCTTGTCTTCAACAAACTGTTTGCAGGCTTTCTTGTGCATCATCTTTAGAAGAGGCTTCCTTTTAAAACGACAGCCATGCTGACCAATTTGATGCCGTGTGCAGCGTTTGGTCTAAGCACAGACTGACCTCCCACCCCTTTTACCTCTGCAGCAATGAACAGACACTCTCTGGATATGACGCTGAGCATGTGCACTCAACATCGACACTTGACCATGGCGAGGCCTGTTCTCAGTGAAACCTTTCTTGTCAAAGCACTTTATGGCCTTGGCCACCCTGCTGCACCACACTTTCTGGGTGTTGGCAATCTTTCTATAGCCTAGGCCATCGTTATGTAGAGCAACAATTCTTTTTTTCATATCCCCAGAGAGTTCTTTCCCATGAAGTCCAATGTTGAACTTTCAGTGACCAGTATGAGAGAGTGTAAGAGTGATAACACCAAATTTAACACACCTGCTCCCCAGTCACGCCTGAGACCTTGTAAGGACTTGTTCACACGGCGTTTTAACTCCGTGTTCACATCCGCTTTTTAGATGCGTCTCAGGGACCGACAGAATGCACCCAGAGACGGATCTAAACAATTAGCAGTGAGATTATCACCGCGGGCTATGAGGAAGACGTAGCGGCGTTCACATGAGAGATCGCCGCTGCGTGTTCCCCTCCTGCCTGTCGGCTCCGTCTTTGAAAGAATCGACATGCAATTCTTTCAAAGACAGAGTCGGGGAACACGCAGTGGCGATCTCTCATGTCTTGTGAACAAGCCCGAACACTAACAAGTCACATGACACTGGGAGGGAAAATAGTAAACTGAGCTCAATTTGTCTGTTTTAACTGTCTGTACTCACTTTTGTTGCCAGCTATTTAGACATTAATGGCTACATGTTGAGTTATTTTGAGGGCACATTAAACTTATACTGTTCTACAAGCTGTACACTGACTAATTTACATTGTATCAGTATCATATCTTCAGTGTTGTCCTATGAAAAGACATAATAACATTGACACGCATGTGAGCGGGGCCATCTTTTCCATTGGGCACACTAGGCAGTTGCCCGTGGGCCCAACAAATATAGGGGCCCCAAGTGGCGTATGTATGTCCCAGGAATACAAGAAACATACCCTGGATCTCTGGGTTGGCTTCACTTATTTAACTGTTTTTGTGTTTTTAGGATGTGCAAACAGTCAAAAACCATGGTGGAGAAGGGAGCCAAAAGCTCCCTGCCCTGCCAAATGGTCTTGTAGGCTGCAGGTGGCCGGTGTCCAGACATAAGTGGTGTGTGCTTGGAGAGGGGGAGGGGGGGGTCGGGGGGTTGAGGCATGGCCAAATGTGATGTCATCTATTTGGGCAGGGCCCACTGCAGCGCTATGCCCAGGGGCCCATAATGCTGTTAAGACGGCTCTGCATGTGAGGGGTGTACTCCCTTTTTTGAGATGATCTATCTTCATCCATCCCATAGAGTTTGAATGAAGCACCAGTGTGTATGTGGGTCAGATTGTTTTATTCAGATGGTGTCATTAGACTCAAGTCTTCTAAGCTGGACAATGACCAGCAGAGAAGATGATGGACAACTCCCAGTGGCGACATCCCAATGGACAACATCAAAGTCAGTTTGTCACTATGTCACATGCAAATTCTTCACATCGGAGTTGTAATTTTTTAAATTATTCAGGGGGCTAAATATTAAAAGTTGTTTAGTCCTACAGCAAAAATTTTAAGAACCCACCTACCTAATTGACAAAAAGGTGGGATTGGAAAAAGGGGTGACAACTGAAGACTATCCTGGGTCAGGGAGACTGAAAAAGGGAGATGTCCCCCTGTGTTTGGTAAGGGGGGAAAAGAACAGAAGAAGCGTTCCCGTACCTCCAGGGCCCATGGAGGCTGAAAAGAAAAGGAAGATCAATAACGGGTTTGGGGGTTTTGGTAGAGGGTTGATAACATAAACGAAAGTTCCCTGAAATAACCTCACCCTCCCGGCTTACTGGGGGCTATACAGGGAGAGTATGACAGTAAGGGAAATTTTCACGCGAGCAAGCGCAGTTTTTCCAACGAAAACAATGCGTTAAGGCCGATTTTTGCCTTTCCAAACTATCATTATTGCGCATAAAAACACCTCCAAGAATCGACATTTTGTCCCTTTCCCCGCACACGGCAAAAACATTTTTAGTAAAATCAGGTTGTCTGAAAAACGACGCGATTTACCCTCGCAAAAAATGGCAGTCATTTTACGTCGTTTCCCATATTTTTTTGACACTTTTTGGGGACAACCAAATACGCCTCCAAAAAAGCGAAAAAAATGCGTGTGAAAGGTACCCTAAGGCTGGTTTGATAAAAGGGGTGATAACATGAACAAAAATTTTCATTTTTCCCCCCCTTGGAGTTACTGGCGGCCCGTACGGGAGGATACAAAACAGTTGTAACTTCTCTTTACTGACACACCGCAGCCCCCCGCCTCTTTCTTTACACATAAAACAAAAAGAAAATTTTTTTATGCGCACTCTGACCTTAAAAAAATTTTACACCTCTGTGAAAGCTGGGAAATCTGTGCTAAATCAAAAAAAACACTGGGGGCTCCATGCGGTAGGTTTGAAAGATCCCTTTAAACTGACAGATAAAAAAAATTTTAGAAAAGTGGATTGTTATTTTTAAAAATTTAAGGCCCTTTGACAGGATTTATGTTTCATCCACTAGTCTGAGAAAACATACAAAAGCTTTACATAGGGCCCATAAAAAAAAAGCTACAGCGCCACCACTGACAGGATTTTAAATCAGGCTTTTAAAGGGGCATAACAATTTAGTGTTTTAAAACTTTTGACTTTGCAGTAAAAAAAATCCCTTAAAAAATTCCTTTTTTCCCTTATTCGCATTTGGCAAATATAAAAAATTTTAGTTCCTAACTGCCCAAAAAACAGGTAAGGTTATTTGATTTCATGTAGATATTTTAAAAAAAATCATGTGTGCCTTTTTAATATAGTTATGAAAGTCTATTTAAACTGTACTGTTACTACAGGTCAGGTAGTTTGTGTCTTGTTTTTTTTACTGTTTTGCTACTTTAATGTTTTTCGAATTATTTGGGTTTTTTAATTAGGTATTTAATAAATGTTTTTTATTATTATTATTTTTGTTATCATATTTTTTATTTGGATGTTACTTATTGAAATGTCTGCTTGTAGAGGGATTTTGCCTTATGTATATGACCAGATTTGCCCATTTTTTGTAGGGTCTTACTACTTTTGACTAAAATCCCTATTTCAAAACTCTTTAAGGGGGGCCCTTTAAAAGAAAACCCGACTGGCATCACAATTTACCACGGGGGCTGTAAGTGCAACATTTTTAATTATGGCAGGTTGAAAAATCTTTTAAAATTTTAAATCCTACCTATTTTTCCCGTGACCACACTCCTACCACAGACTCTACCCAATCCTGACTACTAGCTGGTACTGAGACCCTAAATACAAAATACCTTGGGGCCCCCACCTTACCAGGGTCCTAGCTATTTCTTAAATCCAGGGGTACACCTACCCAACTGGGCTCTACCTAGCTAACTACCTGGAAACCCCCTATATAATTCCCGGTGCCCTACCTAACGCCGAGGCCTTCCTTTCCTTTGCATGGTCCTTATCTACCCAGAAGGGACTTTCCTACCTATTGGAGGTGGAATACCTACTTAAGGGATTACATATTTAGTGAGGGGCTTACCACTAAGGGGGGGGGCCCCCTATCTCCTAATGGGGTTTACATACCTACCGAAAAGAGGTTGTCTACTAATAAGAAAGGTCTGCCCATTAAATTTTCCCAATTACTTTGAGGGGGGGCTTCTTGCCTAATTTAGGGTCACTTTGCTAAAAAGGGGGGGGCTGTCCCGCCTAATTTTTGGGGGGATTTCCCTTTTCAAATTTTTTGGGGTACCTACCTAAAATATTGGGGGCTACATAAGGAGCCACAAAAATGGGACTCATGGGCGCATTCTCCCCGACACAAAAAAAATACCGGCCGGTTTGCCGGCCGCGGGGGGGTGGCTTTTTCCGCGATGAGCGTAGAAAAGCCTCCCCCTTCCATTGGGGTTCAAAGTTCCGTCCGGAAACCCGGGCGGAAGATTGGGCTGGCACAAAGTTTTGCGGCCGGACTGCAGGCAGAAAAAACCCCCGGATGGAAAACCCGGCAGTGGGGGTGCTGCACAAGTTTTCCCTAGACACCATTGTGCCATTTTTGGCCGGGTTTTTTTCAGGCGGGCGAAAAAACCCAAAAACCCCTGAAAAACCCGGGGCCCAAAACCCGTGCCCTGGGGGCATGCCATTAACTGTCTGGGGGATATTTTTTTTGAGGTATATTTGTGAGTCTCCAAGTCGGGGACATTACTATTTTTGGCATTTTGGATAGGGGTGTTTGTATTTAGTGGGAAAATTTCTGGAAAAGTGAGAAGTTTATCAGTTTTTTGTGGGAAATTCTGCAAAACAAGCTGTTGGTGGAAAAATTGTCATGGGAGTCTGGGCTGAATGGGGAAAAAAAAGGGAAAGAAAATAAAACCCATCTGACAAAAGTTGCCCCGGAACACGAATGTAACTGCAGTGTAATCCCTTATATGTCTGTGGGCACTTGTGTACAACGGGATTTCCCCCGCATGGCACGTATGGCGGTAAATCATGGTCTTATGAATGCTTTTATTCGGGAAATGGTTTGGGGAAAAGGTATTTATTATTTACTTTAGGTGGTGATAGCACAGTATTATCTGGCCCTTTAACATCATTATTGGGTTTACTGATTTTTTCACTAAAGATGTTGTATTACTAGTCACTTGTGTTTTTAACATGTGGTGTTGATTTGGGCACTTGTATACTGTTTTTATTGGTAATACTGGGCTTGGTTACGGTTTGGTCAGTACAAATAGGGTGGGATTATTCATCACTATACAGGGGATTTTGTGATAAAGGTTAGACGGTATTTGGTCTTGGGATACGTTATTATGATAATATTAATTTTCATATATTGGTTTGGGGCAATACAGTAGGGGGATAATACTGCTCCCCGTACGGTGGGAATTAAATTTTTAAATATCTTATTTTGAGATTTCAAAACAAGAACATAGTTAAATTTTGTCACGGTTCTGCCGGTCCCCCCCTTGGCCCGGGCCCGTCCATGCCTGCCAGTCTCTCTGGGCTCCCTGTAGGGGTCCCCCAGCCTGGTTCTGCTATGTACTTGCTGCCGTCCCGTCTTTTTGCTTTCCCGGGGGCCTGGGTTTTGTGGGCCTGTGCCCTAAGGCGGCGCGCGGCAGCTTCCGCCTTTTTTTGTTTCCGTTCTGTGCACCTTCCTCTTTACCCCGACCCCGGGCATAAGGGGAAGTTCTTGTCTTACTCTGGTTTCAGTTCTTTCAGCTCTTGCTGTCTTCCATCTTGGCCCTGCCAGCATCTTGGGCTGCCGGTTGGGGAATTTAACCCCTGAGTTTTCTGGGCCAGTTGCTGCTTCCCCTCTGAGCTCCTTTCCTTGTTTTGTTGTCTCCCTTTCGCTGTATTCTGCTGTGTTCCGTCCCGGATG
>JAODAL010068098.1:0-16969 GCA_025379985.1 Phyllomedusa bahiana
TTTAAAGGGACATGCGCCGGTGTTTGGGTTTTACCGGGCAGGGTCCCATTTTTAGCCCTGCCTCTTCTCCAGCACATTGCCGAATCATAGTGCCTTGTGCTGAGAGGAAGCGTTCTTAAGTATCTTGTTCCGTTACTGTGTACCGTACCTTCTGCCTCCGTCCCTTGACCACAACCTTTGCCGCCTGTCCTGCCCTTTCTGCCTGTCCCCAACTACGACCTGCTTCACGTTTTTTGTACCACGCAACACCTCGGCTGCCACCGCAAGCAAGTCACGTCAGGGGTAGCGACCTGGTAGCAATCCGCCGCAGCAAGTCCATCCCGCTTTGCGGGGGGCTCTGGTGAAAACCGGACCTACTTAGACTCCGTTCCCCTGGCGTGGCTTACATCATCGCTTGTGGTGGTCCATTGGATCCACTACCAAAATCCTTTAACAATATATATATATATATTTTATAGATAATAGATAGATAGATAGATAGATAGATAGATAGATAGATAGATAGATAGATAGATAGACATTACTAACGAACTGCTGGGCAGCTCTGGAAATCTGAGCCAAAAAGCCAAGGTTATAAAAGTATGACTTTAACAATAAAAAACTGTTCACATCCTGGGGGTCAGATCCAAGTCTGGGACATGTATTACACAGTAATTCATTGTTCTTCCTACCCTCAGGGAAGAGACTATAAAGACTGTAAGCATTTAGGTCTCTTTGTTATTTCTTCCTTCTATTTTACAGTTGTTTAGTTTCACATCACCTTATATTTTATTATTGTACTTTTAATATTAAATATTAAAGGGGTATTTCCATCTCTATTGATTAGCTTTAAACATGTAGGAAAAGGTTAAAAAAAAGATTACCAAATACATTGCTGTTCCAACTTTGCTTTATTTCATAGTTGAAGCAATTCCTTTCTCCTGCTTGTTTGCACAAGCTTCTGTAGTTACCGACCACCTCTCTCCACTTTAGCAGTGGTCGGGCTGGTGACGTCACTCCCTGCTGTATTTTAACAGAATTTCTCATTCTCTGATCTTATCTTACCGAGATAGAAAAACTTTAACCCTTCGGGCGACATGTATAAAAGGGTTTTTCACCGTTTTTCTGGCATACAAAGCACCTTACTGAGCCGGCTACGATGTCTAATGCACCTAATGAATGTGTTAGGTGCATTGTTCGTAAGACTCGACACTTTCTAATGCGCCTAACATGAGAGGGTGTTCTGGGGGCGTGTTGCACCACACTCAGAATATTAGACACATATATGAAAGTGGTTCGGCAAAACTAGGCGCATTACTGCTCGAACAGGCAGACCTACTTCAATGAGGAGTCGAAGTAGAGATAGATTTTTCTTTAAAAGCGGCAAAAATGTCTAACATTTCTCAACTTACACCAGTACAATAATAAAAAGTAATATATTATAATTATCAAACTGCATAAAATGTAATTATTTAAACTGAATGAAAAATATGATCATATAAATTAATATAAAATATATAATATCCCAAAAATATAAAAATATCTCCTATAAACTGTATTTAAAATTAATAGAATGTAAAGCAACTTTTACATTAAAAAAACTCATTGATTATATTGTTCAGATTTTTATATTTAAAATTTTTACTACATAAAATTTTAAATTTATTTTTGCTGCTCTCACCCTTTATTCTGCATACAGCAAGAGCCAACACAGCACAGGTCTTGCTGGGACCTGTGGCCCTCCAAGCAGTATCAGTACCATAGTTTCTATTCAATTACATGCTATTCTAATGACTTTTCTCTTATTTCCAGCTTGTCTATTACTTTAATACATGTTAGGCACATTCTTTTGCACCTAAGTTCCGTAATGCGCCTAACACATAGGCGAGGCACGTCAAACTTTATACACCATTTATGAACACACAAAAAAACACTTTCATACATCAGGCGCATTATACACTGAAAATGAGACTTGACTATTCACTTAGATGCACCTTCCTTCATATATGTCGCCCTTAGAGTTACTGACCTGGGAACAGCCATGTACCATCCTGTCTGGTCTGCAGAGCACAGTTGTGTGTAATTATATCAAAGATAGCAGTTGCTCAAAAGCTAACAGTGTGTCTTGGAAGCATGTTAGTTTCTCTCTCTCTCTTCTCATGACAAATACAGCTGTGCTAGCTCCCATTTATAGCCCCACATGTTTGGAAAGTGTCATTGGTTTTCACAACCCCATCATCATCAATGCCCCTGTAACAAACAGTAAAGGAGCTAGCAGAGCTGAAATATCAGACATTGCAGTAAACCTGCCCACAGCCTGCAAAGGAAGTGCGAGTCTGAAGAGGCCCTGAAGAGTGAAAACTGCTAAATGGGAAAACCCCTTTAAAGCTTAAAACTTCAATAGATTTGCACTAAAAACATCATCATCAATTTTTTTAGTATGGATTTACCTTTGATTGCGATGACAATGACCCTGATTATCATGTGACTCTAGAACATGTCAAGAGATGGAACATATTAGGCAGAAAGTGAACACTTAGGGGACATGTATGTAAAGACAGCACTTCACAACTTCAGTGTTGATTCTGATAGATAGATAGATAGATAGATAGATAGATAGATAGATAGATAGATAATAGTTTAGATAGATAGATAGATAGATAGATAGATAGATAGATATGAAATCAAAGATACACTTTGCTTAGTATCTAAGGGAGACATGTAGGCACATCTAAGTGCATTGTGCGAAGTATATAATGTGTCTGGATGTATGAAAGTGCATTCTTAAATGGTGTCTAAAGTTCATTACACTTCACCTGTGTGTTTGGCACATTATGGAACTTAGACACATAAGTAATGCCAGACATGTATAAAGGCTATAGGTAGATTGAAGATAAAAGAAAAGTCATTAGAATAGCATATCAGTGAATAGAAGCTATTGAACTGATCTTGCTTGATGGACCACAGATCCCAGCAAGACCTGTGCTGTGCTGGCTCTTGCTGTATGTGGAATAAAGGGTGAGAGCAGCAAAAATAAATGTCAAATTTAATGTAGTAAAAATAAAAAAAATAAAAATTTGAACAACATAATCAGTGGGTTATTTAATGTAAAATTAGTTTTAGATTCTAAATACATTTTATAGGAGATATTTTTATATTTTTGGGATATTATATATTGTAATATTAATTGTATATGATAACATTTTTTTATTACATTTAAATAATTTATTTTTATATAGTTTGATTATTATAATACATTACTTTTTATTATAGTACTGGGGTAAGTTGAGAAATAATGGACACTTTTTGCCCTAATGGCAAATCCAGCTGCACTTTGCCTACTCTGGCTCTGACAGACCACAGTAAAATAGGTCTGCCTGTTCAAGCAGTAAAGCACCTAGTTTTGCCGACCCACATTCATATATGTGTCCAATATTACCAGTGTGGTACGACATTCCCCCAGAACACCCCCTTATGTTAGACGCATTAGAAAGTGTTGAGTCTTACAAACACTGCACGTAACACATTCATTTGGCGCATTAAACATCGTAGCCGGCTCATTTTAGCGCATTTTACCCCAGAAAAGCGTGAAAAATCCGATCATACATGTCTCCCTAAGTCTTCAACCTAGTTGCAACACACATCTGTAATGGCAAACTGAGGGTTAATCACTTATTTCTTGACACAGGATGAGAGATGAGGGGGAGAGACATACCAGAAGGCTGAAGTCACAGCTCTGCTTGGGCATTGCCCTCTGCACTGTGTGATTGTGACACAAAAGTCAGCAGAACAAACACAGGCTCGAATTCCCAGACAATGCCCTCTGTGTTGTGATAAGCTGTGTGTCATGTACACAGTCCATACAGTATACAAACTCCACAGTTAAGAAAAGACAGAGCGTATAGCGATGTAGTAGCATCAGACACACGTATACTATCTACAAGTGTGCAAAGCCACACTTAGATGAGATTACTTGTTCATTGATAACATGCAATTTGTAGGAACGTTAAAGGAATACACAAAATTGTGCAAAATTGTGCCGAAAGCTTGTTGATTATCAACATCCGGGCGGTGGCTGTATATCTCTGCACAACTGTAAGCTGACTGGTGGGCAAAGGTAGGCTACCACTTAGGGGGTCACTTCATCCTAAGCAGAAAGGTGCCTAGGGCACCAGAATTTTCCTTGCCCCCCATCCTTGTTCGGTACCTAAGGGGGATTTTAAATGAATTTTTCGGCGCGTCAAAGTCCCTTTTTGATTAAACTTTTTTGGGTGGTGCAAACGGGTGCCTGATTATGCCGGGGGCCGAAGTGCCTAAATAAATTGGGGTGTAAATTTCCCGACGCCTCTGTCTTAGACGGGACCACTTTGAAAATAGGTTGCCTGTCGGAGCGGGTAATGCCCTCACTTTCCCGAATTTTTTCGAATGTGGTCCCAACCCCGCCCCAGAACGCCCACAAGCACCCCCCTTTCCCATTTTTTAGGAGCATTTTCAAAGTGCAAACCCTTTCCCCAGAATGACCTAATACATAGGGGTTAGGTGCCCCGACAGTGGGGGCCGCACAGTGGGGCGCTTTTTTCCCCAAAGAAAAGAAGTAAAAACCCCGATCATAAAAGTCCCCCAAATTTTTAGGAAACTGCAGGGGGGGAAAAGACAGCTGTTTGAATTTAATTTCTCTCCACTGAAAAGGGAAAGTGATGGTTTTATCACCTCCCTGCCCCCTTTGATTGCTGTATATCCCGCTTTCCCTTTTAGCACTTCAAAACATATTAGCAAAAAAGGGCCCCCGGGTTTGGGGTCACAAAACCCGGGGGCTTGGTATTTAAACAAATGCTGCTGGGCTTAACTAGAGATGGGCAAAATGTTTTTAACGATGTGGAAATTCTTTTTAGAGTTTCGGGAAAACTTTGATTCTAAAACAAGTCGAATTTTGGGGGTAAATTCGCAGAACGCAGTTTTTTTTTAATTTTGAAAAAAATTGGCGGGCGAGAAAAAGGGCGTTACATGGGGCAAAGAAACCCCTGGGAGGAAGAAGGGCATAGCCTGATACATGGGGCAAAGATAACCAATCAAAACCCGGCAAATTCTGTGAGGGTTCCCCGGGCACTATTTTAATTTCCGGCCGAAACCCCGCTAGCTCACACCCCTCTCACGGGAACTGATCAGGGAAGGTTCCCAGCCCCCCCTAAATTGTGATAGCTCTTACTGAAAAACTGATTTTTAACAGCGATTTTTGGGGGTGTCACAGTTTGCTCAGAGACGGGCTTCCTTAATGTTTTTTATTTCTAAATTTTTGGGGGGTTTTGGGGAACTAAGTCCAGTGTTCCCCAAATTGGCACCCTGCTTTATACATTTTAAAATCCCTATCTGCTCAGTTTTTCAGCACTTTGAAAATCCAAGGGTTATCTAAGCCTGTTCCGGGTTGTATTCATTTAAAGAAACAGCGTTTTTTCAATCCAATTCCCAAATTTAAATTTTTTGGGTTCCTCTTTTTTTTTTGCGAAATTTTTAGTTCCGGGGTTAATTAAGCTTTTGTTCTGCGTTTGGGGTTTCACTAAAAGAAACGTTTTTTTTAAACCGCCAAAGAAAAAATTTTTTCCATTAGCAAAATTTTCATAACCAAAGGGTTTTAATTTAAAAATTTTTTTCCTTTGTTCTGTACCGTAAAATACACGCCATTTTAACACCTACAAAGCTGTAATTTTTGGTTTCTCATTTCTTTTTCGCAATTTAGATCCAGGGGTTAATTAAGCGTTGTTTCTGGTTTTTGGTCACTAGAAGAAACGTTCCCTTTTTTACCGCCCAAAGGAAGCAATTTTTTCCTGTAGCAAAAAATTCATTCCGAAGGTTTTTAAGCCTGGTTTTTGCTTTTATATTCAGTAAAAAAAAAACACATGTTTTAAAAAGGGACATACAAAGTAAAATTTTTTTCCCGGCCATTTGTGGAGCGCAATTTATAACCAAGGGGTTAACCCCAAACTTCTTTGTGGGGTTTATTTTGGGGTCAAATAAAGGGTGGAAAATTTTTCATATACAGATATCTTCACAAACAGTGGGCCCCTACAAATTTTTGAACAAAAAAGTATGTCAGACCGAAGGTGGCAGTTTTTTCACCTGGGAATTGGGGGAGGCACAAACAATTTCCAAAAACCCAGGTCGCAGCACAGCAAGGGGACGGGGCGGGGCCCGGGTCACTTTGGTGGGGGGCCACAACTTTCCCCTGTCCCCTCTAGGGGACCGGGGGTGTTGTTCCTCAAAACCCCAAAGGTTCTTGATTGGTTTTTTACTAGGGCATTTCCCCTTCCTCCCAGATGACATCTGACAACCCAGCCAAGAAATCCCCTTTGGGGAAAGCAGACACAACCCTTAGTTGGGATGGGGCCCCGGGGGGGGGTCAGCGGCCCTCAACCCGTCCTCAACCCCCTCTGTCCCATCCGGGTTTTCCCCCAGCCCGGGGTCTACTATGGGTCCCCGGGGTAGCGCCACTAAAAGTGAAAAAGAACAAATTTTAGGAGGGCATTTAACAGCTTTCTTGGGACGAAGAAATGGGGCCAATATTTCCCCCGCTTTTTGCAGTGGCGGCAAAGAAAAGAATTGGGAGTTTGGGATGGGAGGGCCCTGTTGTGAAGGGGGAGCCTCTCCCAAACCCCCGACCGGATTTAGGACAGCCCGTGACCCAGAAAAAACAAATTGATGATGATGTAAAACCCACCGCACCCTTTGGGGGCTAAGTGGGGGCAAAGGGGTTCATCACCCTCAGGAGAAGAGGGCGTCAGCTTTTCCGTCCCGGCAGCGGGGCAGCCAGAAGTAGGTTGTGTGGGGCCCGGGGGTCACAGGGGAGCAGCAGGTATTTTCGGAGCCAAGCCCGGGCCCCGGGTAAAAACCCGCTTCGCAGGTCCCCAAAAAAGTAGCGGGACAGGGCTCAGCAGGCAGCGGCGGGAGTAGTCACTCCCGTGCGGGGCATTCGGTAAAATCAGATACCGGGGGGTGTGGGGATTCTTGGCTAAGACGCCGGGGGAGCCGAATTGGGTAATATTAGAATTTTGGGGGGCCCGAAAGTGGGGAAACGTGGCCAGGGGGCTAACGTTGGCACCCACGGCACTGCATCAACACTGCAGCGTCCCCATCCGGTGGCCTGGGGAAAATGGCTCAGATGTGATGGGGCCATCATGGGGCCCGCAGCAGCAGCACCTAGTGGCCGCTTTAAAATTGCAGCCAGTTATGGGGTCCCCTCCACATCTGCAAAAGGGGGCTTTTTTCTCTTTGACATCATCTCCCCGGGCCAATTTCCCCCTGCCCTCCTACTCATGGGGCCCCGCAGTCGTTCACGAGGCTATTGCAAAGAGACAACAGTTCGTCCAACCCCTCCAAATGTCGAAGCGACCGTACTCCCCCTTTCCCAAATTGTTGGGACTGCAAAAATCCCCACTTTCCAAAAAGGGGACTCCGGGAACCCCTTTAGGAGAACAAATGGCTTTTTGGGGCCCAGCCGAGATGGAGGGGTTCCCAACCCTAATTTTTTTTCCCAAAAAGGGGAGGCCCCCAGCAAATTCAAAAAAATGGGAAACGAAAGTAGGGCCATTCCCTTTAGCTTTTTTCGTTTTTTTCCAAGGTTTCACGGGAAACGCGGCTCGGAGCGTAACTACGGCGGGGGCCCGTAGATTCCTTTTTCGGGCCCCGGGGAATGTTCTTCCTGCCCCCCCACACCAACAACTTGGACAGGAGGACGCCACTTTCTCCTCCACGTTGTCAAACGGGCGGCTCCTGCGCCAATGTCCGCCTCCTCCCCCTTTCCACCACCACCACCATCTCAGCCTCCAAAAGTGCTGCTCCATCATACCACATGTGTAGGGCACAGCGGTGTCACGCAGTTCTACACCTGGCTTGCCTCGTCGAACGAAGGCCCAAAGGCCTAAAAGCTTAAAGTTAAAGGAGTTGTCTCATTACAAGCTATCAGCCTATTTCAATGCTTCTGGCAGCAAAGGATTTTTGAATTTAGGGACGTGCTTCTTGACTGCCTCTTCTCCTCCCTCTTCCCCCCTCCCCTCAGCACATAGAAAGCCCCTCCAAAAACTTTATACAGCAGGGGTAGGGCGAGGGGGTTTGCTGCCAGAGTTAACCCTGTGTGTGCCTGCCTGGGTCTGCTGCAGGCTGCTAGGATCAGCCGCACTGTCAGCCCCACGGAGACAGGAGACAGGAGAGGGCTGATCTATGAGTGTGGAGAGGTCTGTGAAGCTGTGTATGCTAATAGCAGAGCAGGGGGGATGTAAGTGTTCCTATACCCCCTGCTTAGCATACAAATCTCCACATCTCAAGCAACAAACAAACAAACCCTCAGAATCAGAACAGGCACTTGTGAAGTGAGTTACTATAATCACAATGTGTCACTAATACAGCGAGCAGGGAGGGGTATGAACCGTTCACATGCCCCTATCTGTTCTATTAGTTTTAGTCAGAGCTCCACAGGCACATCATGATTATAGTAACACACTTCACTTTCTGTCACATCTACTGACACAAAAATCGCCTCATCTCTGCTCTCTTCAATCTGTGTAGAGAGCAGGAGGGAGCAGGCAAACACAGAGTTAATCCAGCTTTACAAAAACAGAAGCCAGAGCCCTCCCCCTCCCCTACAGAAGCATACTGTGCAGGAGGGGCTCTGTGCCTGACCTGTATTCAGAGGCTGATGAGTCATTAGCACTGACAGCCAGTGAGATAAAGATCAACAGGTTGGCTGCTATAGGGATTCAGGAGCTGAATGCAACTAAATACTAACAGGGATAACTCAAAATCAGTAGGACATTTGTAATGAACATATATTGCAAAGCTGCTTGTTTTTTAAAGATCTTTTAATTAAAACCCAATCATTGTAGCGAGACAACCTCTTTAACATACTCAGATCAGCTCTGTAGTAAGTACAGGGGGTTGTTTTCCCCCTGTATTTCTCCTATAACTGAGGCTAATATACCTGCCCCAGTTACAGAGTGAAAAAAGTGATGTAAAAATGCCCCAGAGGTCTATTTTTGACTTATGGGGTTACAATATTTAAAATAAAATAATAATAAAAGCCACCCACACATGATAAAATATTATTAAAAAAAACACTAACAGCCCGAACTGCAACTTTTAGCCCCAACCCCAACAACCTTGAAACTTTTTATCACCTATATATAAGCGCCCATGACAGAAAAGTGACACAATTATACAACTTATTTTACTGCCACTTTTTCTGTTAAAAAAATAAATGAATTTAAAAATGTGAAAAGCAGAAATTATGTAAAAATTAGATAAAAGTAAAGCCTAACATATCATGGAAGAAAGGCAAAAAAATTGTAGACTAATCGAGCTCCCAAAAGCATTAGAACTTCAAACTTGTGTGTACTAAGAAAAAGAAGAATCTGCCTGGTCAGGATGGGGATAAACTGCCTGATCAGGAACTGGTTAAGAAATCGCACAATGTTCAATATGCTTTAGTAACTAAAAATAAAACAACTGGTTACATGAGGCAACAAACCCATACTGAGCTGTGATAACAGTAACAAATCCATTAGGGTAAATTTGTTTGCATCTTGAAGCAGTGTGGAATCCATGTCTAAAATCCATGCCAGCAAGCGTGGATTTTGGACAACAATTTTAAAGGAAATTTCAATTTCCAACTTTATAAACCGTAAGTGAGGTAGGATTCAAATATTTTCTGAAACAATGTGAGGCGGATTGCATACAAATTTGGATGATAATTCTGAGGTGGATTACCAAAATCAGTGTCCAAATCAGTTGTGTAAACATATCTTTAAAGGGATTCTCTATTTTTATCCCTTCAGGACGCAACCAGTTTTGGAATGAAAGACACAGCCCCAAGGAGCAATAACTTAAAGGGATTGCTCACTACAAGGATTGCTTTTTATGTTAAAGATCTTGCAAAAACAAGTCAGTTTGTAATATATGTCCATTAACAGTGCCCTACGTATTCCGACATATCCTCTCTTTTATGGACTGCATCAGCTCCTCAGGTTGCTATAGCTACAGACCTGTTCATTCTCTCCTGATAGGCTGCCAGCGCTGGTTGCTATAGCTACTGCAGCCTGATAGAAGCCAATAAAAACACCCCTGAATTCAAAATGAAACCAAGAAAACAGGACCGAGGTAACATGAATCACTGTCGTGAGATAATCCCTTTAAGGGCTTTTTTTGCGGGGTGAGTTGAGGTTTTCTTTGGTACAATTTTGAGGTGCATATGATGCAGTACATCCTTTTGCATGAAGGGGGTTAAACGATGCTTTAGCATTAAATAAACCCTTTGAAAATAAATTTATCACAAAGTGCCCCCTTTTAATGACCCCCTGTGATCATTGTGGGGAAACATTTCAGTCAGCCCTGGTTCACATCTGAGAGGTTCAGTCCAGAGCCTACATGTCTACACTGCAGTGGACAAAAAACGACCTGAAAACGAATTACTAAAAACGTTCATGAAACTGAATTTCTGTCCACTGCCTGTCAAAGACAGCTGAAAAAACGTCCGTTTTTTGGCGCGTTTTTCGTTTTTTGGAGCGTTTTTTGAAGCGTCTTTGCTCTGCTTTTTAATATATGCACAAATTAAGCCATGGGATGTAAACTACACCCTACAGGTGGAGTTAACATGTTGAAGGGGATTTGCCGAGAGAAAGTTTCTTACCATGTTTCTTACCTCAATAGTTAGCCCATGCAGACTGTCAACAGACTGAGTCATGAAGCTGCAGTGGAGAGAGGGAGAGGGGAGGGGGGAGTGAGGAATCCAAGGGAGCGTCTCAAAACTTAAGTGAACTAATAAACAGTACAACAGTGGATTGTCAATACAGCAAGACATAGCCTGATAGACTGCACTGTCAGGAGAAACCTTATCTGCTAAGAAGCTAATGCAATGTAAACAAATCAAAGAGCTGAAAGAGACAGAGATGCACACAGACACACACAGCCAGAGCACAGAGCTGCATAAGGGGATCCTGTGACATGTTCACTCAAATAATCCAACTATAGCTTGTGAATTCTGTATACAAAAGAGAACACCTATTCTACACAGCAGATTGAAAGCTTCTTCATGTTCTCTGTCATCAGATAAAGCAGGGATCTAATAACACTACAGCTAGTTATTCTGTATACAAAAGAAAACATATTGCTACCCGGTGCCTTAAAAGACCATTCATTTTGCCTGTCATCAGATAAGGAGTGATTCACGCAAACACGGCCTTTCAGCTCCTGGGTCGTGACTAGGGGAAGCTTTGAGGTAACCAAGGGGGATTGAGAAATGCTGTAGGTCTCAGAGTTTTCACTTTTTTTAATCACATATATTTAGAAAAGTGATTAAATACCCATTTTGGAGGTTCCCACATCAACATTACATGGTGGCAAAACCCGTTTAAGTAGTCACTTCCTTTAGATCACTGTAGCCATTGTGAGCACATTGTCCTTTGTGTGCTGCTGCTGCGTGCTACTGCTTTATAAAATTTTGCACCAGATTCTTGCACCAAAATCCACAAAAACCCACATTATCTTTCCATATAGCAAGATAACTGTATTAGCGTCAAAATCTGTAAAGAAAAGGATTTTAGCGGCAAAATCCCAATAAAACGCATTATTCCGTAAAAAAAACAATTTTTAGTGTCAGAATCGAGATCACTTTATTAGAGGCAAAATCTGTAAAGATGCGGATTTTAGCACCAAAATCCGTAAAAGGAATCTGGCGTGGAAATCCATAAAAAACTTATTTTTTTGCGTCAAAAGCTAGATCGCTTTATTAGTGCCAAAATCTGTAAAGATATGGATTTTAGCCCCCAAATCCATCAAAAACCGGATTCTGGTGCCGAAATCCATAAAAAACTTATTTTTTGGCGTCAGAAGAGAGATCACTTTATTAGCGTCAAAATATGTTAAGAAAAGGATTTTAGTGCCAAAATCTTTAAAAAAATGGATTCTGCCGCCAAAATCCGTAAAAAAACGTATTTTTAGCGCCAGAAGCGAGATAAGTTTATTAGCGCCAAATATGTTCAGTAAAGGATTTTAGTGCCAAAATCCGTAAAAAAAACGATTCTGGCGCCAAAATTCATAAAAAAAACTATTTTTGGCGTCAGAAGCAAGATAACTTTATTAGCGGCAAAATATGTTAAGAAAAGGATTTTGCACCAAAATCCATTAAAAACCGGATTCTGGCGCCAAAATCTGTAAAAAAAAGTATTTTTGGCGTCAGAAGCAAGATAACTTTCTTAGCGGCAAAACATGTTAAGAAAATGATTTTGGCACCAAAATCTGTAAAAAAAAAAACGGATTCTGGCGCCAAAATCCGTTAAAAACGTATTTTTAGCGAAAAATATATAAATTGCGCAAAAATCGTTAGCGGCCAAGGCATGATCATTTTATTACAAAAGGTACAAAAAAGGACACAGCAGACACTTGTATGCAGATTTGATCAGGTATAAACTTTGTTAACACCCACAATAGGTGGGACTTGGGTCTCCTGGGAGGGTTTTCATTGAAAAATCGCGGCAAAAAACGGCGCGAAAACGCGCCAAAAGACATCCGCCGCTTTCCATAGACTCCTGTAGTAAATTTTCTGCCCTGCTCTGGCGTTTTTTAGAGCATGTTGCAAAATACGACCAGTGAAAAAAACGAGCAGAAAAAAGAAGCTCAGTGTAGACAGCAGGAGGGTTTTACAATTGAAGTCTATAGGAGAGGATTACAGTAGTTTTTCCAGCGTTTTCAGAAAACGAAAAACGCTGAAAAAACGGACGTTTTTCTGTGCAGTGTAGACAGAGCCTTAGTCACAGATTCCAACAAAAATAACAGATAAAACAGCACAGCATGCAGTACTATTTTTTTTTTTTTTTCTGTCAAAATGACAGACACTACAACAGGAACCCATTGCAGTCACCAAACCTATTGGACCTAATGTGTAATACAGGACAGAATAGGTCCTCTAGAGAAAGAGATACTGTTCATAACCAATCTGCACTGTGGCCCAGGGATACGAGTCCAGAACAGGGGACACCTTTCTTCTAACCTAAAGTTGTTTAAGTGGGTATAAACCCCCCTACGTTGCTGGGGAAAAAGAGTTGTGTCTGCTGCCGTTTGATGAGAAAATTGTCGTATTCTGTGACATGGTTGCTCGGGAGGCTGACCCAGGGAAGGAAGCAGAGGAAAATACTGGTGTTGATCTCAGTGAGGGCTGCCTTGGCAGGAACACAGAGCTTCTGTTGAGTCATTCTTTGTAACCTTTTGGTAGGATGCAAATTGTGCAAAGAAAGTACAAACCCTGCAGCCTATCACCAGTGCACACTAGGGCCAATTCTGTTTTTTTGGAGCAAGAGTACAAAACTACCCACACAAGACGATCATGCAAACAGATGTATATTTTACCAAGCTTGAATAGAAGCCTGTGGCCTAATGCCATCCAGTGACCCATTATTTATATCACATAATGAATCTACAAATATGCATTTGAAATTACAGTGCTCACTCAAGTTACAATGTCCTCAGGATGCAATATTTTCACTTTCCTGGGTCACTGTATCTTGAAACTACACTCACCATACAATGTTCTAAACAAGGCCGATCTGCAGCCCATCTGATTGATGGAAGATCCAACCAATGATCATGAACATTTACCTGTAAAACCTCTATATCTTTGTAGTACATGTCCTTTAATGCTCTTACATGTTTTAGTCAAGTGCATGCAGTATTTGTCGGTCCAGTGGGGACTGTCTACAGTACTGTGCGGTACTACATGTTCTGTTCTGCTCTTTACATGTGCCAGGATAAGCGGCTCCTTTGGGCACCAGGTGAGGGCCCCATTTTTCTTTTTTTCATTGTGTATAAAGTTCATGACCCAAAAGAGCTCCTATTTTCAATAAAGTGATTTCCAGCTTCCAGCAGCTCTTTCTGATGTTATAGGAAGGACTTGCTTTATCTCCATTTTGCATTATGTTAGGTGACATTTTGGGGCTTCAGAACCTATTACCAGTTTAGTCATCCTGAAACCAATTAATGTTGTATGTTGAAGGAAAACTGTGCCTTGACTGTACCAATTATAACATCCTTTGTTCACTGGCACAGTGGATAAAGATGCTTTCTCCTTTTAAAAGCTATCTGCCCAATTCTCTTTTCCTGATACCTGTTTTTCCCGATTGCCCCATACAGGGGTGTCAATAGGGAAGTACTCCTGTCAGGGGCCATAGTCAAAAAGGGACGTACTGATATGTTAAAAAATAGAAAATAGTAATGGGTGGGGGCCCCATTTGATTTGGCTGTATGGGGCCCTGAAACAGTTAATAGAATACTGATGGCAGTCCTGGAGCCATACACATTCATGTTCAGTCTGGCTAAGCATGCTTTAATGCGGCGCGCTGCGGTCTGACTCCCACTGGGCTTCTGACCCCAGCCACAGCCGTCCACTTACCCGGCCCCGTACTGCTTCCTCCTCAAGCGGTTTGCTGCTGTAACTTCCCTGCCTCTGCCTGCACTATCCCACCCGGCCACTAGGGGCGTGCGAGCAGCTCTTCTAGATTTAAAGGGCCAGTACTCAACAGGTAATCCTTTTCCACCTATGGCGTTCGCACACGGGTTTTATAAGCATTCCTCTTCCTGCCGTCGGCTCCCAGTTGTTGGTGTCCATTCTCTAGTGATGGCCTTGTATGCTCCCTAGTGAATTCCCTTGGCTCTCCGCTTGTTTTCCAGTCATCGTCCGTTGTGCTGACCTTCGCCTCCCGCTCAACATTCCTGCCTAGCCTGCTCATCCCTGCTTGAGCCACGCTCCCATTTTCCCAGTGTCTACATCTCCCGTTCCGGCTGTCACCATTGGGTCCTACGTCTGGGTTAGCAACCTGAGGGTTCCTTGCGGTAAAGTCCGTTCTGCCTTGTGGCAAGCTCTGGTGAATACAAGGGGCCTTTTAGACTCTGCTCCCCAGCGTAGGGTACGCCAACTCCTCACGATGACCATAGGAACCACCTTCTGCTCGTCAGATCATGACACATGCGGTTGTTGTAGAGAGGAAAGAAAGGTGCTAGGAGAGTAAAGTCTAGTGTTGTGGTGGGTGGCAGTAGCTTCTATGTGGAATACACCTGTATTAGCTTTTGTGGGTATTTTTTTTTTTTGGGGGGGGGGTTTGGGAGGAGTCATTTTGGTCTATAAAAGGTTATTTTAAATTAACCCAGAAGTTATGATTAATGACTTATTAGTCAGAAAAACACAAAGGCTGATGGAGTGAAGGAGTTGTGTTGTTAAAATATGTTGGGACTTCTATTTTTAAAGCAATGGAAAATAAAATTTTTAGATTTTTTATATTATAAAAAGCTGTGAAGGTGCTGCTGAATCATACACTCTGAAGTTCTATTTTTGTTCTGGCCGAGCATGCATTTGTTGTCAACATAGAGAGGAAAGACTGTTGCTATGAGAGTAAAGTCCAGTGTTGTGGTGAATGGCAGAAGTGTAAGGGGTTATACTTGTGTTGTGATGTTAACAGTTGTGGACTGCCATGGGAAACCAGGGAATAGGGTGGCCTGGATATGGCAAGGGAACAGTTAATATTTCAGGCAGGCAGTTTGGGCCTGTGTATGTAGTGTGCTGTCATTATTTTTTAAATGTCTTTTTATTTTTTTTAGAACATTAGGGGCTTAGAAATTTAGTAGTACTTATTCACAGTTTTAAGAAAATTTGCAACATATTTTTTAAGGGATCAGTCCAGTTCTGATGTGGCTTAGAGAGGTCTGTATATTAGATACCCCCATAAATAACACCAAGAACTAACATCTAACTACAACCCTTAAAGTGTAAAAAAACAACATTTAGGAAGTTTATTAACCTATTAGGGGTTTCACAGAAATTAACGCAAAGTGGAGGTGAAATTTCATTTTTTTTTGCAGATTTTCAATTTTTATCCATTATTCACTGGAACACGATAGATGATATCAGGGAAATGCAACTCAACATTGATTCCCCCAACTCTGATGTTTTAAGACCCTAGTGCTTTATTTAGATCAACCACAAGCCTCAGAATAGGAGCAGCATCTGCTGGACTATGGGGTCTCATTTTCATTATGATTATATCTGAATTAGTTATCTGCTTCATTTTCTCTAATCTTCATTTCCCACTACCTTGGTGACATTTTGGGGCTTCGGAACCAATTACCAGTTCTTCATAGAGTTATGGTTTCAACATAGAATGATTTCAACATACAGTGGTCATGCCAGAACCAATTTATATTGTATGTTCAGGGAAAATTGTACTTTTTTCCTCTTCTTGATTTTTTGCCTTCTAGCATTGTATTATTTTCAATTGAATCTTGACATTCCCTGTTATTATATGTCTGCACTCTATTAAGTCAGAGTGACAATATTACCTTAATGTTTGTTTACAAATCTTTTGTCGATCTCGATATTTGTTTATTCATTTATTGTGTTTTTTGTAGAGGTAACTATAAATGTACTTTCTTTTTATTCTGCATTTGATTCTATTTTTATGTTTTCAACAGACCATGTTTTTGGTTCAAGTCATTTGGGCTTTTTAATAGTGTTGAAACCTAATAGAAATTGCCCTTGTTTGTCCGTATATTCTTTGTCATTTTTGGTTGTGCACCACAAGATGCTAACTCATGTATAATTTAACATGTGACTGCTTTACTGCTTGTATTTAAAAACACAGAAACAAAACCATACATAGAGCTTAATGGCTGGACAATGAACTATTCCTAGTAGAATGCAATGTAAGGCTACATCAGAGACTACAGTTTTTTACTAGGCATTTGCCCGCCTAGTGGATGGGTGTGTGAGCAATTGTTCATTAGTGAGCTGCACCTGTTACATTTCTCTCACTGGGGCAATTGCTTATATTGCTTCCTAATGGGAAAAGTTAATTGTCCAGCCATTGAGCTGTAAGTATGGCCTTGTGCCTGTGTTTTTTATTTTTTTTTTGGGGGGTTTTGGGGGCTTTTCAAGGGGGCTGAAACCGGGAATCCCCCGGGTTTT
>JAODAL010068099.1:0-16969 GCA_025379985.1 Phyllomedusa bahiana
GACAAAGTATATCCTGAATGATACAAGCGGCTTACAAGGAGTAAAAGTAAAAATATCCCTAATAGACAAAAGGTTTGATATGCTATAGTCTGTGTATGTGCTTAATATTTTTTATTAAAGCAGTGTCAGCTCTTTCCAGTAATCACCAGTGTTTAACCCCTTTTACATAATGGACGTTGGGAACCCCTTTTTTGGGTAAGAGCTTAGGGAGGCTCACACTTTGGTCACTACTTAGGTAGTGGGTGGCAGCTAATTATTACAACTAACACCTGCAGCTAAGAAAGGATCAGAGCCGTTTTGATCCCTTTTGCTGTTTAAAACCCGTTAGATGTTGCGACGTTTTGGGGCATCTAAATGAATGAAAATGAGATTGGGGGTGCTGACGGGTTTTTACCGTGGTGGCTTTTAAAGCCTAAGTTCCTACTGCCATTTAACTTTTTCTGAAATAAAAATACAATCTGGTCCCCACTTTGAATTATTAATATAATGCAGAAGGGTGCCCAAGCGATCAAGATCAAATATTCTAATGGGACTAAATTATAATTTAAAAAAAACATTTTTAAAATACCCCCTTTTTTAAAAATTAAAAAAAAGTTATCAAAAATGATATCACCGGTCTGAAAAAATTCAATCTATTGAAAAAAACTCATTTATCTTATGCCCAAAAACCCCATAAAAGAAACAAATGTAAACCCCCAAAAATTGTGTTTTTTTGGTAATTTCAGCCCCCAAAATATTTTAAAACCCCTTAAAGCCGAACGCCTGAAAAGTAGTTAATGACCAGAACATTTTTTTAGTTTTGGCCCCTTGCTTTTAAACAGTTGTAATTTTTTTTTTTTTCAATGACGAGTTGGATGGGCCCAGTTTTTTTAAAAGACAAAGTTTACTTTAAAAGGGAAATTGTTTAAGTAACTTATAAATAATTGAGTATTTTTTTTTTTTTTTCCCAAAATTTTTTTTTTTTTTTTCTTTTTTTTTTTTACACATTAACTTTCACACTTAAAAAACTTGTTAGATTAATTTTCTACGGGTTATTACGGTGTGTGGGATCCCAAAATATGTGTGGGTTTTTTTTTTGGGGTTTGTAATTTTGTAAAAATTATTTTTTTTTAAAATATTTTTTTTTTTATTTTATATTTTTTTTTTTTTAATTTTTTTTTTACATTTTTTGTTTTTTTTGATTTTTTTTGACTCCCATAAAAGGGAAAACTGTTAACATTTTTTTAAATTTTTTTTTAATTAGTAATGTTTAGCATATTCTATTTGTAATACATGCTATCTGTGCGTCTGACACAGGCAGTGTTAGGAAGCCACGTGGTCCTAATCACTGGCTTCATACAAGACAAATTGGGGGCCCCGAGGTCCCCCCAAACTGACTGTGCACCCTTCCCGGGCTCTGTCGGGGCACCGGGTGTTCCCCATCACCGACAGAGCAGGGGATCCCTTTGATGCGCTGCGGATCTTAACGCCACCGCCGCAATCAAAGAGGTTTTAAAGCATAGGGTTAGCGGAGGTTTCCTCCGCTCCGATGCCTGACAGGACATGCTCATGGCGATCGCGGCTGTGTTGTTCAGCCACGATCCCAGCGGCAGCTTGACGGCACCGGCGCCGCAAACCCCGATGTCTGCTGCGACGTCACAAAAAGAACGTCGATGCAGGCACGAAGACCGCACCGGCCGCCGTCAAAAGACGGTGCTGCGGTCGGTATGGGGATAAATAAAATGTGATCAAAAAAGTTGCATGCACTATCAACCTTGCAGGCATAAAGGTCGAAACCATAAGTGGAAAAAAAAAGATCAAACCTTAGCTCAACCTGCAGGACACAGTTAATACATAATTTACTTCGAAGAAACAGTGACAAAAAAGAAAAACCCTGAAAATCATGGCACAAGTAACTTATTTTTTTTCAGATTTCCACCCCACTAAGATTTTTTTTTTGTATCCAAGTAATAGTGTTGAGCGATTGCGTTGGCGCTTATCGGAGATCCGTGCGATAGTCGATAGTTCGGCCGCTTAATCGTAGGTTTTTCGATTAGTGAGCATCGATGATATGAGCGATTACCATTAAAGTCTATGGAAGAGAGCAACAACCCTTCATAATTACACCTCAAACAAGGCTGGAGAAGCTGAAATTAACATCCAACTCAACAGTCAAATGGATACGGGCTACATTTCTTAGGCAACACAATTAGGTTATAAAGTCACAGAAAAAAAAAAGTCACAGACCATTCACTTATCCCTGTCGTTGTACCACAGCCTTGACCCTTATAACCTTGCATCAATCCCACAAAATTAAAAAAGTTGCCAGAAGAACAGTATTGATTGAACCATCATGTTACTCTGAACTGGACATTTGACTCTACCTGTCCTGGACGACCAGTCCATGACGCATTAAAACCTGTCTGACCCCCAGGATTAAAAAAGTGTCGGGGAAAAGGAGTCTGTTATGTCTGTATCTGTTATGTTTTCGGTATAATACACGTTAGCCTGATTATATCAGAAATGCACCTTTCAATTACCTGTGGGTGACTTATAGAATGCTGGTTTTTTTTAGTAATTTCGCTGTTTGCTGCGTCATATGAACAATGATGGGGTGTGCAAAGTCAAAAAACATTAACTGTTATGTTTTTTGGTATTAATTAAACCGGATTTCTTTGAACCTTTCAATTCCACCTGTGGTGAATATAGAATTGCATGTTTTACGATTTACGTGGATGCTGCGTCAACGACAACAATGCTGGAGTGTGCAAAATCAAAAAACACGTAACGTTATGTTTTCGTATGATACACGGTATTTTTGGCAACTAACAACCGTGTTGCTGAGCTACAAGATTGCTGGATTCGTAATTTAACTGCAAGGTGGTATGATCACAGTCTCATCAGGTGTTAATGGGTAAAATTATAAATGTACACATATCTGAAATGTATACGATAAATAAAAAGTGGAGTTTTTGGCACCTAAAAAACAATGAGACTGCACATTTACTAGAAATCGACTGTGTATCTCAATATAAAGTTCAGGCTGCCCAAATATTCAGGATAAATATTTCAATAGCAAAACTGTTTAATTAATAAAGATATTCACTATATTGGTCTTACAATAAGTCTTGGTGAACTTTATCCAGTGGTTCTTTATAGATAGAGCTTGTCTGTGTTCCACCGCGGGGCCCCCCCTGCGTCCACCGCCGGAAATTTACACCGGTAGATGCTGCTTTAAAATTCTCTAGCTTAACTGCATAAAAAATCTTCAAATCTCTAATCTAACTTAAATTGGAAGGATCTCAGCTAATAGTAGAGGTTTCTCTGTGCAGAAATAGACTAATTTTCGCTGAGTGCTTCTGGCCACAGGCCGAGCGCAGGTCCTATCCTATGAGAACGCTGATGAGACCACTGAGGCTGAAACAGGAAATCGTGTTCTATGTACAAAACGAGGTCATTGTTGATTTTTCCAGCCAACGCAACCATTCACATCCCAGTCATGAGCGTGCAGCACACATCTCACCCTTCTCTATTCTGTTATTCTGATTTGCTGGCGCCAAAATGTACAGGAAGCGCGAACGGAAAAAAGCGTGTTTCTTTAATAAGATGAGCTCACGATTTTAGACCTTATCGTATAGCATGATCTGGAAATTTCGATCACCATAAAAACCTTGCCCGGATTTCTTACATTTGTCGATAAAAATCGCCTCAACCAACTTTCCATAGTACATTATATGGTGCAGTTCAATGGCACCATTATAAAGTACAACGTTGTCCCTTCAAGAAAGCAATTTCTCATATGTCTATGTATATGGAGAAATCAAAAAGTTATGGCTCTTGGAATGCGGTGAAGGAATAAAAATGATAGAGCCATATTATTTTTGACACAGCTGCCAGGAATGAGTTAAACTCAATGTGCACATTGGATTACATGGTTGAACCAATCAATGTCTATCTGTGTCCTGCTGCTATCTATTGATGAGAGAAACAATTACAGCATCTTAAGCGTATTAAAATAATATAACAGCTCTCTATATGGAAACCAACTATTGCATATAATGCATATAATATAGTTATAAATGACTTGAAAAATACAAAATAGCATGTAGTGTTCAATGTGTGGAAATAATGAACACGACTTTCTTATTACAAAGCTATCTATATATCTTTCATCTATCTATCTAATCTATCTCATTATTTATTTTATATATATATATATATATATTTATATATACCCACACCACACGCATACTTGGCTCGTGATCACAGCTTAAGTCCATCAAATATAGGACGACAGAGCAGTTGTAGGGTGCAAAGAGGGGTCCTTCGCGTATGTTTATTCAGAAACAAATGTGTAGCAATAACAGGCCACAGCCCACGGTTATGACCAAAACAAAAACTTCTGCTCGTCTGAGGCAATTATTATACAGGTGTAATTCCCTACTAAAACATCCTTGGTAGCAAAGTGGAGTTGGTGTAGCAGACACTGGCGCCTCCTCTCAGTGTAACAGCTTTATCAGCCAATACGTCCAGACTAGTGTTGCAGCCCACTCATAGTCAGCTGACCTGCTGACTTAAAATAGGCCAGGTATATTTCATGGTGGTGGGAACTAGGGGGTGTAAGCCACCCATCCTACTGTTTTTGCTTACTCCACTGTAAAGCCATCCCGAATTAAGCTGGAAGGCCATACTGAACACTGACACTAAACGTGTGTCAAACAGCCTGATGTCATTGTAATTTAGTCTATCTGTCTTTTCACTCTCCCTCTTTGGTGGCATGCTTTGAGCCTTATCCAGGGATATGCCCAGAAGCCTGGTGGGATATAGAGCAAACATTGCAGGACCTTCACGGCTGCTGCCTTGCAATATATATATTATATATTATATATATTAATATATATATATATATATATATATATATATATATATATGAGGGACTTGGCTTGTTTGAATCTTTACTCATCAACATTGTGAGTTTCTTATTTTGATTTTGCGTCCGCAAGCCTCCCAATTCAATTGTAGCTAAGGCTTTTTCACTTGTTTGACCATTGTTTCCCTCTGCCTGTAAAACTTCTAGCCAACTAGAATTCTAGAAGCTTTCTCCATACAATCTCATTCTTAAAGGATTCCCACTATTTTGTCCCTCTCTATTTTGAGCAAAGACATAGTTAAAACTTTCCGATGGATTTCAGTGGGAGTTCCATGTACTGCTGTGTACACAGCACTTTGGAATAGGAACACCTCACTGTATTGGCATAGACTGCGTCTCTTCCTCTATTGAGTCACATTTCTTGCCTTCAGTTGAAAGGATAGAGACATTGGTTTGTCAGGTAAGCAAACATCAGAAAAATATTACTTGGAGCTACTGCTGGGGAGAAGAACACAAATGGTGGTTGCGAGCATTAGGGTTGGGCGGTGTTTTTGTTTCTCTGGACCCATGCTTTACATTTAAAAAGGCACTCTGAAACTGATTTTGTGCATAATTCATATTTGCACATATACAAACACTCATATTGTTGACGGTGAAAGATAGTGATTTCTAGAATGGCAATGTAATAAGGGCTAGAAAATGTCCCACAATGGTTTTAAAAGAGTATAAACCAATGCTTCCAAGTACTGATCCTGGTCCTAATTCCCCAAATTGGGAACCGATTGAGTATTGAGGGACCACTTGCCGTTGCTATCTATGGATCCCTCCGTCACTCTCCTAGCAGCTGTTGGGATGCACTGCAATCAGCATAGCTACACCGCCATACTTGTGCAAACTTACTAAATTTGTTATTGAGTGTCATTCCCTCCCACATGTCCCACTAGCCTCGTTGCCTGTGTGGCACATGGCAGTTATTCTTCATTTTTCCCCCCCCCCCTTTTTATGGAAAATTATCTTGAAGGTCATTAATAATCTGGCTCGACTGTATAATTACAGAGGAATCACCTAGGCACATGTCAAACAGCCAGGATGACCCCTATTCCAAATACTGGAGCATAAAGCAAGGTATAGGAGAGAGGAAACATTATTATGAGCCTTTGGAAGGGACAGGATGCATAGGGGTGTGGCTTCAAAGACTGCCCAACCCCTGTGAGATGCATTAAAACTACGAGCTCTTGTCATCAACAGTAATGTAGAAATTGCTGGAAACCACAGAAATTTTAATAAAGGTAAATTACAAATGTGGTCAACTTTGGGAGAGATTATTTATGTAACCCCTTAGTGACATTGACGTATGAGCACTGTCCTGATGCCGACAAGGGGCTTTATAGCGGGATCGCGCCACGAATCCGCTACATAGCCGGGAAGGTGTTAGTTGCTATTGCAGCTAAAAACCGCAATTTATGGCTGTTGAAAACCCTTAGTGGCCACAACTGAAGCAAACCTATTGATCTAAAATGAATGAGAAAATGGCTGGCTGAGCACTCCCTCTCTCTCCATGTTCGGGACTTCAGTGTATAGCTGTGTCCTGATCATTCAACATGGCAGCTAGAAGCTTGTGGAAGGACTCCATCACCTGTCATTTACTACTTCCTGCCCCAGACAGAAAGTTAGTAAAAAACCACCATCTTTGTCCACCCTGATGCATTGTCTACACAGACATTAGGCTATATAAATGATAGCAACCCCTTGGTGCTGAAGAAACCAAGGGTGACTCAAACTACATTAAAAAAGTCTATTAGAAAAAAATTAAAGTTAATATCACCCTTTTTGCCATTTTACAAATAAAAAATATAAAACAATAAAAAAGTTATACAAATTTGGTATTGCCACATCCAAAAAATTCAGATAGAAAAACTTGAAAGAATAGAAAGTGCTTAGATTTTTTTTATGGTACGAAAACTTAAAGATAGACCCTACATGTTTGTTGTTGCTAGATCCTTATTCAACTGTAGATGCAGATAACACATCATTTATACCGCAGATTGAACAATGTACCAAAGCAAAAACCTGCAACATGGAGAAAGTAAATTTTTTTTCAATTTTGCACCAATTAGAATTCTTTTTCAGTTGTCCCATTATATTCTATGATACGATAAATGACACCATTTGAAAGTTCATCTTATCCTGAAAATAAATGGTCTTGTATGTCTATGTAGATGGAAAAATAAAAAAAGTTATGGTTCTGGGGAGGTGAGGAGGGAAAAACACTAACGGTGACTAAAAAAGGCTCATCAGGAAGGGGGTTAATGAGAAAATATGTTTTTTTCCCACTCGTCAACCAACTTGAATAGAAGTTCACTTGAACATTGTAACCAATATGTATTTGTTGTAGTCTGTTCTGATTTTGGCGCTGCAGATTCTTCGAGGTTCTTTATTTTCTATGAACAATTAGTTCTTATCATCATGTTCTTTTCTCATATGCAATAATGCATCTATCACAGTTTGTACCACACTAATTATATCTGTTTTCTATCTTAACCTCTTATTTAACAGCCTTTAGAAACTTTGCATTTTATTTGATTATGAAAAATGAGCAATTGTATGATTCATTTCCAGGATTACAAGTCCACTAAAGACTTTGCTAAGGAAAACGTCTTTTTATTTCTGGATCATTAATTAGGGTGTAGACCAGGCCTAGTCTGATGAACAAAATATAGAAAAAAACGTCTTCCAACAAATACAAGAATTATTTTTCTTTTCTTTTTTACTCATTGTGCTGGGGGCCTAATAATGATTACCATGGGATGCACAGGTTATTTTATTAGCAGCTTTTAGTAGTATCCAGTGAGTCTTGTGTCCCTTGCTCATGTTGATACATTTAGCACGATAAGACCTGGGAGATGTGTATGATCGGGTTTTTAACCCTTTTCTGGCGTCAAATGTGCCAAACTCAGCCGGCTACGATGTAAAGGCATCTAAAGAATGTGTTAGGCTCATTTGGTATTCTATAAGACCTCGACTCTTTGTCTGAAATGCAACTAATCATGATGGAGTGTTCTGGGGGAGTCCTGGGGGCATTTCTGGGTGGCGTTCGCACACACACTGTATTATTATGACTAATATATGAATGTGGTTCGGCATAACTTGGCGCTACTACTCGGACAGCCAGACCTATTTCAATGTGGGGTCTGTATGAAGCCACGATGAGGAGTCCAAAGTGGAAATTTGCTATTAGGGCAAAAAAAATGTCCAAATATTTACTCAACGTACACTCATGTGCATTAATAAATACATAAGTATTTATGATAATTAGCAGAAACTATATAAAATTAATTATTTAAATTTAATAAAAATTTTATCCATACAAAATTAATATAAAAAAATTATATAATATCCCAAAAATATAAAAAATATCTCGAAAAAATGTATTTAAAAATTAAAAGAAATCTCAAAACTAATTTACATTAAATAACTCACTTGATTATGTTGTTCAGATTTTTTACTACATTAAATTTGTAAATTATTTTTTTGATGGTCATCTCACCCTTTATTCTACAATACAGCAAGAGGCCAGAACACTACAGGTCTTGATGGGACTTGTGGTCCCTCCCATAATAGGATCTAGTACCTTAGTTTATATTCATTGAAACTGCTATTTTAATGACTTATTCGTTTATTCCAGCTCTTCTATAGCCTTTATACATGTTTGGCGCATTACTAATGTATACTCTCATTAAATTGTGAATGTCCTCCAGACTCCTTCTTGTAAAATTTCTAACTCATGGTGCCTATCGAGTAAGGGTTGCACTATTAACTCGAAACGAGTAGGCAAGTTTACAGACTTTTGTCATGGTGTGAATTTTAAACTCATATAAATAAAGTATAGAATTTTTACAAAAAGGGGCTGGGAAGGACCATTCACATTGTCATGAGAGTATACTAATAAAGTCCATTGAATCCACTGGACCCACTCTCCGTTGCTCTTCGCTCCAGCCAGGTCTTTGGCGGGATCACACCCAAACTTAATCAGTGCTAAGGAGACCTACATCGAGGGTGAAGCGGTAGCTGTTTGTTTGCTTGTACTATGATTAATAAAGTTAAGTTCCGTAATGCGCAAACAACACAGGCGAGGTGCAATGAACTTAAACAACATTTATGAATGCACAAAACCCACTTTCATACATCAGGCACATTTGAAAAATAGATGAGAAAATGAACTTCGGTGCACCTAGTTCCATATATGTCTCCTCTGGTGTCCAGTGGACTTGTCAGGACTTCCTCAGGGATTCCTGTAGCAGACACAGCAGCTCTTTTGACTAAACTATTCCTCTTTCTAGGGAGCGTCCCTAATTCTTTCTGCTTCTCAGTTCCCGTCTTGATTTCTTGATTGGATTCCTAATTGGGACATTCTTTTCAAGCCAGCACTTGCACTTCCTTCCTTGTGAGATTATTTTTGATCTCAGTCTTAGCCTAAATTCAGTGCTACTGCTAATTACATTTATTACGCTATCCTCAGATTTACCTTACACTGGCTTTCAACTAAACAAAATTCCCTGCTTATTTCCTTAGTACAGTACTGTCCTCAAACTAAAACAACACAAAAACTCCAACATGGTAAATTTATAGGAATAGAACAAATAAATCCAAACAATAGAAAACAACTACTCCTTTTAAAACATACATTATAATAATGCTCAATTAAAAAAACTATCAATATAGATAAATACAGGACACCACAAAAAAAGGGATAATCCCCTAAACTGTCACCTACACCATGAACCCTATAGTACCTACCCCAGTGGAGACACCAACCCGATAAGGGCGTCCCAGTAAATACTCCTCGCTGTATCCTATATAACGTCCCGCCTATGTATTACTAGGTAAAGGCAAAAAAGGGGGGAAATACAGCTTGATTAGCAATATGTCTACCAATGTGTGGAGATACAAACAAACGGCGCCAAGGTTGGCGCATAATGCACTATGATAATATGTCACAGTCGGGAGGAACAATGTGAATCAACTAATCCCAAAAGGAAAATGAAAGAATACCCTCAATACGACCAACAATAAAGTCAAAGGGTATACAGAATGTGACCACTTATTATCTGCGCCATCAACCCAGACTGGTAGCTGCGGTCAATGGGCGAGAGTAACCCAAGCGCGTAGAGTGGATAATAAGCTATAATTAACCCCAACGCGTTTCGTCCCATTCCCAGGATTCATCAGTGGCGTCAAAAGATCAAACAAATCACATCATCTACAAAAAACAAAACCTATTTATGGTTGGATACCATTAAAAAGAATTAAATCCTTTTCAAAACGTTCCCTCCCCAAAACCCAAGCCCAAAAACGTTTAAAAAAGATACCTGAATCTCCATCTATTCTACATAGGGATTCCAGTGGAGGTCTCATTCTCAAAAGGTTTTGGTGTGTTCCATATGAGGGGAAAACTCACAGGGTGATGTGATTATTTGTTCCAACAAATTTTCCCACATTGGAGGGAAATATTATCCACCCCCCCAGGGGTACCCTCCAACAGAGAAGAAAAACGCCCCCTTACATTTTACCCAAACAGTGTACCACCGATTTTTCCCCTTTCTGACTCTGAAAATTCCCCCTCAATGATGTTTATGTCTGTATGGGTTTTCCCCCCTTCTGATATTTTTAGATAGAAAGGAGTAAGCCCTCCCTTCTTTAAAGTCTGCCAAGTCCCTAAGATATTCATCTGTTGGTTGGGGAGGTAGAGGAAGAGGAAAGGGCAAAAAGGGAAGAGGCAGTTATAATAACAGAAAATCATGGAATACTCCCCCGGGTTCGTATGTCCCCTTCATGCCAGGGGGCCTTTTTTTAGACAGACAGCCCCCACAATCCCATGGAAAAGGAAAAACTCCCGAGATAAAATCAGGGATGTTTACAGATCATCAACCTTCCCAACGGAGTCTTGACACCGAGAACAGGTATTAAAAGGGGGGTTTCATTTGTTCCCACGAAAAGTTTTAGGGAGTGTGAGTGGGGTTAAAGATCTCCACCTTTTCGTCCGTAAAGGGCAAAGGGCGAGATCTTCCATAAAAAGGATATAAAAAAAATGTGAGGATTTGGGTCGATTTGAATGATCTAAGGGGGGGAAAAACTTTGGGGACCTCTGTCAGAAAATATAGACCCCTGGGGGAGTGACCTTTTACCTCTTAGTATTTAAGGCAAAAGGGGACCCCCCCCCCCCCAAACCTTCCTGTATTGACTCTTGTCTTTAAAATGAATTGAGGAACTAAGGATTTAATGGCACCCGCAAGGACCAAAACCTTTCCCGAAATAGAGACAGGCCCTTAAGCTAGAGGGTACCCCAAAAGTCATTAAGTCGGCTGATAATGAGGGGAATTTTTGGGGATGGGTGTAAACCAATATCTGAATGGTTTAGACATCCTTCAAGATAAAAACTGGCTAGGGAAATGTTTAGAAAAGATCCCACAGCTACCTCTTGGTACAATTTAAGGGATGATGGGTGAGGCTTTGGTAATCTATAATTTGCAAACAGAAAATTTTTTTTTCTGCTACCTGAGTTCCCGAGAAGACACTTCTATGGGGTACCCAAAGCACATAAGGGTACTAATCCCCTGAAGGGGAGGCCCCATAGCCCCCGGGGTTAGGGACTTAAACCCAAAAAATTTAAGTAGTATTGGAAAAGTAATTGAGAGTTTTTGGTTATTTCGTTGCCTTCTTTTATCGGGGAAAAAACGTCTGCCTTACTTTTTTAAAATTAGAAGGTATAACGGCTGCCAGGATACCCGTTGTGGGGGCGTAAAAGGTCGAGGCTTTGTATTCATCTATACCGCACGAAAAGGGGACTTTTAGTAGGGAAAATATTTTCTTGAAAATCGGGGAAAACCCAAATTAAAATAAACACATTTGTTTTTGTTTTATCCCCCCCAAAAAATTTTCTTTGGGGAAAAAAACATCTTTGTTTTTTAAACCCGAAGGAAACAAACCAAACCCGGGGGAAACGGGAAAGGGGGAGCCCGATGGTTTCCCAAATCCCTTTTTTTTTGTTTCCTGAGCTGGTGGGAGAAAACCCATGGTCTTAAATGAGGAAGAAGATAATTTTTGGCGACCCCTTTTTTGTGATGTGGAAAGATACATCGACACATTTTCATACTATGGAAAGGGTTTATTTTCGTTTTTTGTGACTTTGGGGAGCCCCAAAAAATAATAACAAAAAATTGGTTTTTTAAAATTTACATTCACTGCTAATAATACACCTTCCCTTTCCCTTTGCCCTTTTACTATTTCCAAAATGCTGACAAAACCCCCTTTAAAAGTCCCAAGGGTTTTTAGAAAAGAGACCCCAAATAATACCTCCAAAGGTGGGAAAAGTTTTTCACCCGAGACCACTTGTGGGGGGAATTTCCCCTGGGGGGCAATTTTCTCCGCCTGAGAAGAAATTGCTCGCCACTTAAAATTTTAAAGGGTCTGGCAAAGGACCTTGGGGGAGGGGTTGTCACTAGAGGTTTATCCTTTTCAACCCTTCCCCAAAGAGGCAAATCAAAAGGCGATACAGGAGGACCGGGTGGGTTTCCTTTTGGTCCCAAAATTTTTAAAGCAGGTTTTGTGATGGGGGTCTAAGAAAAAACAATCTTCGGACATTGGAAATAAACCCACAGGCAAAATAAGATCTAGGGTATTTTTTAAAAAAGTACTGGGGGAATACCCCGGGGGCAGGTTTAGTTTTTTAAAGGAGATATTCCCTTGCAAACCCCCCCCCAAAAAACGTACCGAAAAGGGGCGGAGGGCCCCGGGGGCCCAAAAGGGTGAAAGCCATTTTGTGGCCCCAAAAGGGAAAAAATGGCTGGTAGAAAACCAAATGGTTTTTTTCAAATGTGGCATGTGTAAATTTTGTCTATTTTAAAACCGGGCAAAACATTTGGAAACTGAAAACCCCTTTTTAAATTACACATTAAGGGGTTCATCAAATGTGTCCCAGTTTGGGGTTATCTATCTAGCCACTTGCCCTTGGGGGGTTTAAAATAAAGTTGGGGAAAAAACGTAGAGAGTTGAGGGGGAGAATCGGTTTAAAATATTGGTGACATAAAAAAAACAACATGATACACCAATTGCGAGGGCACATCTGGGGAAAAAACATGATGGGGAGGGATTGAGGCTATTCAAAATTTAAAAAGGGGATTGATTTTTGTAAAAAACCCCCTTTTAGAGGGGGCATTGGGACAGACTCATTTTTTCAACGTGAAACACAGTGGATATATAAACTTAAAATGTGTATTTCCAAAGGGGCTGAATTTAGTCATTTTTTGTTTCTGTGCTTCCTGGAAATCCCCTTGGGGTATTCTTTAAAATTTATTTAACCCCCCATTTAAAAAAAAATGATTTTCCCCTTTTTGTTATTTTTTTTGCCCAAAACCTATAGTTTATACTAACATATATCTTATCATGTTACCCCGTTTTTGAAATACATGTCTTGGATGGCCATCTGGGTGCTAGTCTTTTTGAGTCCTTATACAAAGGGCCCCGGGGATAATTTTCGTAAATTTTTCCCGGTTTTGGGCTTGTATTTTGCGCCAAAACCTCATCCCCGGATTTTTTTTTTTTTGTGGCTCACCCAAATTTTCTTTTTGGTCGGTTTAAAACATTTCGGGGGCGCGTCGGATAATGCGAAAGCGCGTAGCTATCGTGGGCTACCCTTTTTTTGGGGCAGTGCAGTTTAAAAATTTGTTGATTTCCCCGGCACCGTCATGTTTTTTTTGGGGTTTTCCCCGCGTGCCCTTCCCTGTTGATTTGGGCGTCACCGACTGGTTTAAAAGCGCTGGGGGACGCAGTTGGGTTTTGGGGGGGCGGGGGTTTAAATGGGACAAGCGCACTTTACTTTTTGGATGCCAGAATCGGTGTGGAAGGTTTTTCACCTTGTTTTTTTTTTTGGAATAAAATTTTTGTTAAAAAAAAGGGGGGTTTTTTCTTTTTTGGGTTGGAGGAAATTTCCCCCCGGGGGGTGGGTAATTTTATATTTACCCCCCAATGTTGGGGGGTAATGTTGTGGAAACCTGTATACTCACATCCCATGTGAAATTCCCCCTTATGGAGGAAAACACCAACTCCCCTTTTGGGGAATGAGACCTCCATGGAATCCCCCGTTATAGAATTGACTGGAGGGTTCAAAGGGATCTTTTTTAAAAACGGTTTTTTTTGGGTTTTGGTTTTTGGGGAGGGGAAAATTTTTTGAATGGATTTAATTTTTGAAAGGGGATCCCCACCCCAAAAAAATTGTTTTTTTTTTTTGTAGATGGGGTGTGATTTGTTTTATCTTTTGAACCCCCCGAGGAATCCCTGGAATTTGGGAAAAAGAAACCCCCCGTTTGGGGTTTAAAATTTTGGTATTTCCACTCTAGCGTTGGGTTACATCGCCCTATTGACCCCACCCCCCAGTTTGGGTTGAATGGCCAAAATAAATATTGGCACTTTTCCCTTTTTCCCCTTTTACTTTATTGTTGGTTTTTGAGGGTATTTCTTTTATTTTTTTTTTGGGGGGTAGTTTGATTCAATTGGGGTTTTTCCCCGATGTGAATATTATCATATGCCTTTAGCGCTGACCCCCGGCGCCGTTTTTTTTTATCTCCAAAAACATTTTGGAAAACCCTATTGCAAAACAAACTGTATTTCCCCCCCTTTTTTTCTTTACCTAGTAATACATTTTGGGGGGGGAAAGTTAAATGGATACAGCGTAGAGTTAAATTTCGGGGGCGCCCCCTATGGGGGGGGGTGTCTCCCCTTTGGGGGAAAGGGATATAGGGTTCATTTTGGGAAAGGGGGACAGTTTAGGGGATTATCCCCTTTTTTTGGGGTTTTCCCGATTTAGCTTATTGATATTTTTTTAATTGAGCGGTTTAGGGACCGTCAAAGGGGACACAAACAGAACAAACAAGTGAGGCCCCCGTTACTGGGCCCCAAACCCCTGCCCTTTCCCTTTTTTGGGGGGCCCGATCCTTTTAAAAGGTCGGCCAAAAACCAAAAGACTAGGGGCTACACTAATTAATTGCAGACACCCGGACACAGACAAACAAAAATTGAAACCCCAATAAAGAGGGGTCAGACCCAGCCCGGGCAATACCGGTAGGGGGCAGAAGTACAAAATCACTGAGAGAAAGAGAAGCCCAGTAGCAGCGGGGTCAGAATACCGGTCGGGCGCAAGCAGTACAAGATCACTAAGCGAGAGAGAAGTCAGTAGCACAAACAGGGTTAGATACCAGAAAGTTATACAGAAGCAAAACTAGCAATATGCAAAATGACCTCTATAGCAGGCAAAGATGGAAAAGAAGTGATCCTTTAAATAGGGAACCAAGGAAGGAGAAATGAGGTAATAGGGGGAAAGAAACACCAGACCGGATAGGAAGAGAAGGTTGTCAATCAAAAGGAGAAAACATTTAACTCAAAGAGTGCTGGAGGATTACTGGCCAGGGCTTTGGCCAGAAATCAATCAAGCAAACATGAGGAGAAAACAGTTCACAAATAGTGAATACAATTCCAAACATCATGTAAGAGACCAGGGTTTCCATCGCAACGGCCGCGATCGGCGACCAGAGCCCAAAGCTGAGGCTCTGTCAGGCATGATCATGACATGAGCATTATTAAAAGGTATGTTTTAAAGGAGTAGTTTTTTCTATTGTTTGGATTTATTTTTCTATTCCTATAATTTACACTGGGAAGTTTTTTGTTGTTTTATGTGCAATAATTGTGTAAATGCGGGGGTTTGTTTCTACAAATTTAACACTCTCCCCCTTTTTATTAGGGTAACCATCAGTAACGGGTTGGACCCCCTTTTGCCTTAGAACTGCCTAAAATTTTTTCGTGGCATAGATTTACGGGTTTGTTTGCAACGATGCTCAATTGGTCCCAAGGGGCCCAAAGGTGCCAAGAAATATTCCCCACACCATGACCCCCACCCCCCACCGCCGAACCGTTGAAAAAGCAGGATGGATCCTGCTTTCATGTTTTTTACGCCAAATTCTGACCCTACCACCCGAATGCCCGCGCGAAATCGAGACTCATCAGACCGGGAAAACGTTTTTTTTTCTTCTACTGTCCATTTCGATGAGCTTGGGCAAATTGGGGAGCCTCATTTCCTGTTTTTAGCTGAAAGGAGTGGCACCTGTGTGGTCTTCTGCTGCGTGCCATCTGCCTCAAAGTTCGCCGACTGTGCGTTCAGAGATGCTCTTCTGCCCACCCCTTTGGTTGTAAACGGGGGGCTATTTTAGTCATGTTGCTTTCTATCAGTCGAAAGTCTTGGGCCCCCCCCCTTCTCCTTTACCTTGGCATCAACAAGGCATTTCCCCCAAGGAGCCCCCACTGGGTGTTTTTTTCTTTTTCGGACCTCTCCTGTAAACCCTAAAAGAGGTTGTGGTGAAAATCCCCGGGGGTCAGCAGTTTTGAAATACTCAGAAGCCCTTCTGGGACCAAAACCATGGCCCCGTTCAAAAGGCATAAATCATTTTTCCCCATATGTGCTCGGTTTGAAATGCAGGAGATTTTGCCATGCTACTGCCCAAAATGCATGAGTTGCCGCCATGTGATTGGGTGATTTGAAATTAAGTGTTAACGAGCGTTGGAAGGTGTACCTAATAAAGGGGGCCGGTGAGTGTAATCCTAGTGGTGGTTGCTGAAGCACATGATGTTTTTTGGGTGGGATTTGGAGCCCTACATATTCCCCTATGATTTGTAGCATTTGGGTTTGACACGGCTAAAAAGAATACTCCTTCCTGGGGGAAATTCGTCTCTAGAGATTTTACAACGGGGAATTATCCCCAAGGATTAAGGATCACCCCTTTCACCAGCTGAATGATTGATTTTATCAAGTATTTGGGAAGTTGGGAAAAAGAAGCCAACAGTCTTCTTTAGCTTCATGCAATATTTAGAAGAGGAAAAAAAGGGGATTTGAAAAACTCAAAGGGGAGTCGAAAAACCAGTCCGAAAAATCACTTTAAAATTTAATTGAACGACGTTTTTTTTCAAGAAGTTGAATTGTGTAAAAAAATTCAGAGACACCAAAGTTATATAAAAGGGCGTAAACCCCAAATCTATTTCTGAGGGATTGGCGACTTTTAAAAAAGGGGGGGCTTA
>JAODAL010068100.1:0-16968 GCA_025379985.1 Phyllomedusa bahiana
TAATTTTCACAATACACTATATAAGTGCTCCTTTTTATTATATACACGTAAGTACACATAAGTGCCCAGATAAATTTTAAAACACAGTACATAACACTATATATGTGCTCCAGTATTATATACACACAGTAAAACTATATATGTGCTCCTGTATATTATACACAGTACAGTACACTATATAGGGGCTTCCAGTATATTATATACACAGTACACTATAGATGTGCCCTGTATATTATATACCCCATTACAGTACACTATATATGTGCTCCTGTAATTATAATACCAGTACAGTACACTATATATGTGCTCCAGTATATTATATACACAGTACAGTACCCCTATATATTGCTCCAGTATATCATACACAGTACAGTACACTATATATGTGCTCCATATATTTTCACAGTACAGTACACTATATATGGGTCCAGTATATTATACACACAGTACACTATATATGTGCTCCTGTATAAATTTTAACACACAGTACACTAAAAAATGTGCTCCATATATTATATACACAGTACAGTACACTATATATTCTCCGTATATTTTTATACAAAATTACAGTACACTATATATGTGCTCCTGTATATTATACACAGTACAGTACACTATATATGTGCTCCTGTATATTATACACAGTACACTATATATGTGCTCCTGTATATTATACACAGTACAGTACACTATATATGTGCTCCTGTATATTATACACAGTACAGTACACTATATATGTGCTCCTGTATATTATATACACAGTACAGTACACTATATATGTGCTCCTGTATATTATATACACAGTACAGTACACTATATATGTGCTCCTGTATATTATACACAGTACAGTACACTATATATGTGCTCCTGTATATTATATACACAGTACACTATATATGTGCTCCTGTATATTATATACACAGTACAGTACACTATATATGTGCTCCAGTATATTATATACACAGTACAGTACACTATATATGTGCTCCAGTATATTATACACACAGTACACTATATATGTGCTCCTGTATATTATACACAGTACAGTACACTATATATGTGCCCTGTATATTATACACAGTACACTATATAT
This sequence comes from Phyllomedusa bahiana, assembly GCA_025379985.1. Taxonomy (NCBI): domain Eukaryota; kingdom Metazoa; phylum Chordata; class Amphibia; order Anura; family Hylidae; genus Phyllomedusa; species Phyllomedusa bahiana. The sequence goes on from JAODAL010068100.1 coordinate 1,094, forward strand.
GTGTTCCTGTATATTATATACACAGTACAGTACACTATAATGTGCTCCAGTATATATACACAGTACAGTACACTATATATTGCTCCAGTATATTTTATACAAAAGTACAGTACACTATATATTGCTCCAGTATATTTATACACACAGTACAATATGTGCTCCTTTATATTATATACGGAGTACAGTACACTATGTGCTCCTGTATATTATATACGGAGTACAGTACAATATGTGCTCCTTTATATTATATACGGAGTACAGTACACTATATATGTGCTCCTGTATATTATACACAGTACAGTACACTATATATGTGCTCCAGTATTTTATACACATACAGTACACTATATATGTGCTCCGAGTATATTATACACAGTACAGTACACTATATATGTGCTCCAGTATATTATATACACAGTACACTATATATGTGCTCCAGTATATTATATACACAGTACACTATATATGTGCTCCAGTATATTATATACACAGTACAGTACACTATATATGTGCTCCAGTATATTATATACACAGTACACTATATATGTGCTCCTGTATATTATATACACAGTACAGTACACTATATATGTGCTCCTGTATATTATACACACAGTACAGTACACTATATATGTGCTCCTGTATATTATATACACAGTACAGTACACTATATATGTGCTCCTGTATATTATATACACAGTACACTATATATGTGCTCCTGTATATTATATACACAGTACAGTACACTATATATGTGCTCCTGTATATTATACACACAGTACACTATATATGTGCTCCTGTATATTATACACAGTACAGTACACTATATATGTGCTCCAGTATATTATATACACAGTACAGTACACTATATATGTGCTCCAGTATATTATACACACAGTACAGTACACTATATATGTGCTCCTGTATATTATATACACAGTACAGTACACTATATATGTGCTCCAGTATATTATATACACAGTACAGTACACTATATATGTGCTCCAGTATATTATAACACCCGTACAGTACACTATTTTTGTGCTCCTCTTTATTTACCACAGTACATTACACTATATATGTGCCCTGTATATTATACACACAGCACAGTACACTATATATGTGCTCCAGAATATTATACACAGTACAGTACACTATATATGTGCTCCTGTATATTATATACACAGTACAGTACACTATATATGTGCTCCTGTATACTATACACAGTACAGTACACTATATATGTGCTCCAGTATATTATATACACAGGACAGTACCCTATATATGTGCTCCTGTATATTATACACAGTACAGTACAGTATATATGTGCTCCAGTATATTATATACACAGTACAGTACACTATATATGTGCTCCAGTATATTATATACACAGTACAGTACACATGCGCGGGGTCTGTGGTCTCCGGATCCAGGTGAGGGCTCGGGGTTAGCTGTGACGCCGCAGCAGGTCGGCCCCCTCCCCCCGCACTCACCTCCTCTCCCGGCGGCGGCTGTGACTCCCGGGCTCCGCTCTCCGTGCACTGTGAGCGCTCATCCGTACAGAAGCAACAGGAGCTGCCTCAGCCAATCACAGAGGAGCGGGGCGTGACCTGACCGGACAGTAGCCAATCAGGTGAGGGAGTGTGTGAAGTACGTGACGTCACCGCTGTCAGGTATTCGGCGCTGCTCTCCTCACAGGTGACTCCGTCCGAGAGTCCGCGGGATCCGGACCAGTGACCGAGACCAGCAGTGACCGAGACCTGAGGGCTGAGACCAGTGACCGAGACCTGTGACCGAGGGCGGAGACCGAGACCTGTGACCGGGACCAGTGACCGAGACCTGAGGGCTGAGACCAGTGACCGAGACCTGAGGGCTCAGACCAGTGACCGAGACCTGTGACCGAGGGCGGAGACCGAGACCAGTGACCGAGACCTGTGACCGGGACCAGTGACCGAGACCTGAGGGCTCAGACCAGTGACCGAGACCTGAGGGCTGAGACCAGTGACCGAGACCTGAGGGCTGAGACCAGTGACCGAGACCGGGCCCAGCAGTGACTGAGACCAGCAGGGACCGAGACCGGGACGTGTGTCCGAGACCAGCAGTGTCCGAGACCAGCGACCGAGAACTGAGGGCTGAGACCAGGGACTGAGACCATTGACCGGGACCTGAGGGCTGAGACCAGTAACCGAGACCAGCAGTGACTGAGACCAGTGACCGAGACCAGCAGTGACTGAGACCAGTGACTGAGACCTGTGACCGAGGGCTGAGACCGGAGCCTGTGACCGAGGGCTGAGACCGGAGCCTGTGACGGAGGGCTGAGACCTGAGCCTGTGACGGAGGGCTGAGACCTGAGCCTGTGTCGGAGGGCTGAGGCCGGAGCCTGTGACGGAGGGCTGAGACCTGAGGCCGGAGCCTGTGACGGAGGGCTGAGACCTGAGGCCGGAGCCTGTGACGGAGGGCTGAGACCTGAGGCCGGAGCCTGTGACGGAGGGCTGAGACCTGAGGCCGGAGCCTGTGACGGGAGCTGAGACCTGAGGCCGGAGCCTGTGACGGAGGGCTGAGACCGAGCCTGTGACCGAGGCCGGAGCCTGTGACGGAGGCTGAGACCAGAGCCTGTACGGAGGCTGGGCCGGAGCCTGTGACGGAGGGCTGAGCCGGAGCCTGTGACGGAGGGCGAGGCCGGAGCCTGTGACGAGGGCGAGGCCGAGCCTGTGTCGGAGGGCTGAGGCCGGAGCCTTGTGACGGAGGGCTGAGACCAGAGCTGTGACGAGGGCTGAGCCAGGAGCCTGTGACGGAGGGCTGAGGCCCGAGCCTGTGACGGAGGGCTGACCGGCCGGAGCCTGTGACGGAGCTACCGGAGCCTGTGACGGCCGAGCTGGCTGAGACCGAGCCTGTGACCGAGGGCTGAGCCGGAGCCTGTGACGGAGGGCGAGACCGGAGCCTGTGTCGGAGGGCTGAGACCTGAGCCTGTGAGGAGGGCTGAGACCTGAGCCTGTGACCGAGGCTGCCGGAGCCTGTGACGGAGGGCAGAGCGAGCCGTGCTGAGACCGAGGCCTGGACTGAGACCGGAGCTGTGACGGAGGGCTTGAGGCCGGAGCCTGTGACGAGGGCTGAGAGCCGAGCGCCTGTGACGGAGGGACTGAGACGGAGCCTGTGACGGAGGGCTGAGCCGGAGCCTGTGACGGAGGGCTGAGGCCGGAGCCTGTGACGAGGGCTGAAGGCCGGAGCTGTGACGGAGGGCTGAGACCTGTGACCGGCCGGACCTGTGACGGAGGGCTGAGACCTGAGCCTGTGACGGAGAGCTGAGGCCGGAGCCTGTGACGGAGGGCTGAGGCCGGAGCCTGTGACGGAGCGCTGAGACCTGAGCCTGTGACGGAGCGCAGAGACCAGAGCCTGTGACGGAGGGCTGAGACCTGAGCCTGTGACGGAGGGCTGAGACCAGAGCCTGTGACGGAGGCCGGAGCCTGTGACGGAGGGCTGAGACCTGAGGCCGGAGCCTGTGACGGAGGGCTGAGACCTGAGACCGGAGCCTGTGACGGAGGGCTGAGGCCGGAGCCTGTGACCGAGGCCGGAGCCTGTGACCGAGACCGGAGCCTGTGACCGAGGCCGGAGCCTGTGATCGAGGCCGGAGCCTGTGACCGAGACCGGAGCCTGTGACCGAGACCGGAGCCTGTGACCGAGACCGGAGCCTGTGACCGAGGGCTGAGGCCGGAGCCGGTGACCGAGGGCTGAGGCCGGAGCCTGTGACGGAGGGCTGAGACCTGAGCCTGTGACGGAGGGCTGAGGCCGGAGCCTGTGACCGAGACCGGAGCCTGTGACCGAGACCGGAGCCTGTGACCGAGACCGGAGCCTGTGACTGAGACCGGAGCCTGTGACCGCGGGCTGAGGCCGGTGCCTGTGACCGTGGGCTGAGACCTGCGCCTGTGACCGCGTGCTGAGACCGGAGCCTGTGACCGAGGGCTGAGACCGGAGCCTGTGACGGAGGGCTGAGACCGGAGCCTGTGACGGAGGGCTGAGACCTGAGCCTGTGACGGAGGGCTGAGACCGGAGCCTGTGACGGAGGGCTGAGACCGGAGCCTGTGACCGCGGGCTGAGACCTGAGCCTGTGACGGAGGGCTGAGACCGGAGCCTGTGACGGAGGGCTGAGCCAGGAGCCTGTGACGGAGGGCTGAGACCGGAGCCTGTGACTGAGGGCTGAGGCCGGAGCCTGTGACGGAGGGCTGAGACCAGAGCCTGTGACCGAGGCCTGAGCCGGGGGCGGAGGTCTGAGACCGGAGCCTGTGTCGGAGGGCTGAGGCCGGAGCCTGTGACGGAGGGCTGAGGCCGGAGCCTGTGACAAGCGCATGTGTGTTAGCGTACAGAGCGGCAAATTGCCAAATAGAATGTTGAATATAAGATAATGAAGGAAGGGAATGTACATGTTATAAAAAAGCGCAGCAGAATGCCGAGCTAGACATGAAAGGGGTTGTATAATTACATTAAATGGTCTTCAGAATAAGGGGACAGTGAAAACAAGCAACTTTGCAATTGGATGTCATTAGCAGAGCGGTCTTGTTTTCACAGTCTCCCTTATCTTCGTTTTCTGTAAACACAGTTCCCCAGTGCCGGTCGGATTCCTCCTCCTGTCCAGTCATTGGCTGACGGCTCTACTAATTTACATTCTGTCTGGCCCCCGGTCATATTCACAGGAGCGCGCATTCCTGCCTCTCTCACTCAGAATAAGGGGCCGGTAACAATTTCACTCTGTACAGTTAGCAGCTCCTCATTGACACTGCAGCTGCTTCTACAATCAGAAAACAGCAGAATTGTGCCTCGATGCCTAATGCTCCTGCATGTAAGGGGCCTGCAACAATTTCACTCTGCACAGCCACCAGCTCCTCATTGACACTGCAGCTGCTTCTACAATCAGAAAACAGCAGAATTGTGCCTCGATGCCTAATGCTCCTGCATGTAAGGGAGCTGCAACAATTTCACTCTGCACAGCCACCAGCTCCTCATTGACACTGCAGCTGCTGCTTCTACAATCAGAAAACCGCAGAATTGTGCCTCGGTGCCTAATGCTCCTGCATGTAAGGGAGCCGCAACAATTTCACTCTGCACAGCCACCAGCTCCTCATTGACACTGCAGCTGCTTCTACAATCAGAAAACAGCAGAATTGTGCCTCGATGCCTAATGCTCCTGCATGTAAGGGGCCTGCAACAATTTCACTCTGCACAGCCACCAGCTCCTCATTAAACACTGCAGCTGCTTCTACAATCAGAAAACCGCAGAATTGTGCCTTGGTGCCTAATGCTCCTGCATGTAAGGGAGCGGCAACAATTTCACTCTGCACAGCCACCAGCTCCTCATTGACACTGCAGCTGCTTCTACAATCAGAAAACCGCAGAATTTTGCCTCGGTGCCTTGTGTAAACATAGAAGGGGGACGGATCTATGCTCTGGATGAGTTCATAGAAGACTGGATTCAACTGTAACTGGATTCAGCTGTGAGAGGAGAAGAGATCAGTGCTCTGAGCTCATAGAAGGCTGAATGCAGGCCTGTGGTATGTAAACAGCTTACAAAATAAGAAAAGGAGAGGACAGGGGGGGCGTGGCTTAGCCATGGTGGTGTGAGGACGTGCACTCGGGAGCTCCTCGTGCCTCATACACCTTTCCGGCGCTTTTAACAGTCTGAAGATGGGGAAAGCTACAAAACAACAGCGGTCTAAGTCGGCCAAACGTCCGGGTCCCGCACGGGAGAACCTGGATCAGTTCTTCTCCCTGGCACGGCCTCCCTCTTACCTCTCGGTCGGCGGGAGACACGGGGGTCCCTCAAGATGGCCGCCGCAGCATGAGGGCCCCGCAACAGTCCTAGCGCCAGCAGAGGTGCCTGCCGACACCATGCAGCATCACGCAGTGAGTCCCGGAGCCTCTGGCAGACGATCGCGGTCCGGATCGCCTGCCCGCGGGGAATCCCCTGGCAGCTCTCCTCAGGACGCCGACGCTACATCTAGCGGTGAAGGAGGAGCTCAGGCGCCTGCACAGCATCCCCCCGGCTCGGTCTGCAGCACACCGACGGACTCCGCGCCCGGAGGGACCCAGCCCACTTCGGAGACGCAGATAAGTGCCGAGGGGCCGGAAAGGAGAAGGTGCAGCTCGGGCAATACTTGCTCCCAGGCTAGGGGACTGGCGGTGGGGGGACCTGTGGGGACGGCCTCATATGTAAGGGCTGCTCTCTCTCCTGATCAGGAGGACATTTTGGCTGCCAGTGAGGGGTATAATGACTCTTTGCATACGACACCCATGGCCCTCCAGGACATATCAGAGCGTATCATAAGGCCTCCAGTCATACCGCCTAAGCCTCCCAGAGGCTATCTGGGGGATGCACCCTCCTCACCCCATGCTGCCGCCCCCTGTTCATTTTCTACTTTCCCCCTTGGCCCGGGGTTTTCCCTCTTTTCGGGACCCCCGGGGCCCCCCCTTTAAATGCAAAGGGGCCCCACTTCCCCCTCCCAGTGGCCATGGGTTCCTCTTGGGGCACCTCCCCAATCCACAACCAAGGTCCAACCTCTCCTGGCACGCTGCCAGGGGGACATCAGGGCAAAACCCTCCTCCGCTTGTCCAAAAATTTAACGGCTAGTCTGGAGGGCGCCCCCTGCATCCCGCTTTCACCCCCCATCCATTTTTCCCAGACCTTTTCTTCCCCTTTGGCTTCCCCGGGACGTCACCATGTCAGAAGATAACAAACCGGCCACGCTCGCAGATGTGCACTTTTTAATTTCCCAATCTCCCCCCCCCCAAAAGGGGTTTTTAAACTTTTTTAAAGCCGGGCAGGGGTGGAAGGGATTCAAAAAGATTCTCATCCTTCCCGGGGGGATTTTAAGCATCCCAAAAATTCAAATTTTGAGGGACTTAAACCAATCTCAACCCAGCCCTCCACATCTCGGGCCCCCTTTGGAAAAAAGGAAGTTGCCCAGAAATTCGGGCCCAAATCTTCTCCCTTCAACAAAAACTTATAAATGTAAAAAGGGAGAAACCCGGGAAAACCTGGGGGCCCCGGGGGTCTCCCTGACCCCCATTCCGAACTCTAAACCCTTCAGATTCTCCCTCTAAAAATTTTTAAAATGATTTGCTGGGGCGCCCGGCTAGGGGGCCCACATCGAATTAAAGGGGGCCCACAGGGCCTTAAACCGTCCCCCTTTAACCCGGACCTCGGGGACGTGATCTGCTGGATCCTTTATTTCCCCTAAATGAAAGAGGATTTTATTTTTTGAAGCCAGGAGGGGGAAAAGGTGACTTACGTAAAAAAACCCCCCTTCAGAATCCTACAGGACTTATCGGGGCCCCAAAAACCCGGGCACAGGGCCCTTTCACTGAACCAACCCCGGGTTTTTCCCTTGGAAACAGAAAAACCCCTTTTTAAATTGGGGGGTATCCTTTTGCCTTCCATATCCCAATGGCAAGCAGCCCCTTTGGGCTATGTTCACAAGGGCTTTAATTGCGGGACGAAATTTAAACGCCCCGCAATTACGCCTTGTGGACGGGGGGGGGAAAAGCGGGGGAGTGAGGGGGGGGGTCCAACACTTCGCCTCCCCCTTAGAAAAATCACTGTTTAGGGGCCCGATTAACCCCCGCTAAAAAAGTGCCCTGTAAATTTTATCTCCCCCGCCCCCCGGAGAGAAACGAAATTTCCTAGTTCCAAATTGAAACAGTAAATTTTACCGAAAAAGAAGGGCCGTTTTCGGCCCGTAATTGGCGCATTTCGCGCGTAATTACGGACCGAAAAAACGGCCCTTTTAAAAAAACCGTGTAACCTAGCCTTTAAAGGGATCCGCTCTCCTAAGGATGTTCCGGGTGTTCCAAAGCGCTCAAAACTTGCGGGTCTCTCCCTTGGGGGAAATGGGGCCCTTTCCCCTTCCCTTCCCCCCTTTTCCCCCAACCTACACCAAAGGAAGCGAAACCATGGCCCTTTTCCCCTTCTACTTCTCCTGGCTGCCCGGTCCTCCGGGGGAGCAGAGAGGTAAGGGGGGGGGCCGTCTAGGGGCCCCGGGCCCCTTCCCCGCGTCATCCAGGGGTCAAAACCCTCTTCCTCCAAAGGGAAATTGAGGGACTGTGGTGAGGTCTTTTTCTATGTTAAAAATCTGTGTTTGCTGAAAGTTCCCAACTGTATTTAAAATTCGCTGTATTTCTCAAAGTTTGCGGCCCCGCTGCAATTGTTGACTTTTCATGAAAGGTTTCTAGATGTGGTTCCCTTTTAAAATTTTTTCCCCCTGATACAAACCCCTTTGATTGCCGGGTATAGACATACCTATTTCCAGAGGCCCCATTCTCCTCCCGTACCCCAGGGTTTAAATTTGCCTTTTTTTCCCCTTAAAAAGGAAAAACCTGCCTAGGCCTCCCGTTGGGTTTTCAAGGGGTTTTTTGTTACACCCTTTTTGTGGGGTTTTTGCTTGAGATAAAAACCCCAAAAACCAGTGGGAGTCTGCTTTTTTTTTCTCTTTTGAATTGTTTTTTGGGGCTTTTTGGGGCTTTTTCGTTGTCTTATATCCCTTCCCTGTGGTTTTTCCCCCCCCCCCCTTCTCTCCCTTTTCCCCCCCCCCCCCTTTTTTTTTTTTTTTTTTCTTTTTTTTTCCTTTTTTCTCTCTACCTGGCCCTGGTGTAGTCCGTTGCTGCCCCCTTTGAGAGGTGGGTTTTCCCCACCCCGAGCGGGTCTCAGGCGACTCTCAACATTGGCCCTCCCTTTTAAATGCCAAAGGACTTGGGAACAGGGCCCCGAGAAGGGGCGCAGGAAATACAAAATTTTTTTTTCCCGGCGTAAGAAAAGGACATAATTTTTTTTTCCCCGGAAAAAACACCTTTAAAGTAGGAAACTCCACCCTATTAAAAACAACACACACCAAATGGCAATTTTTTCAAATTTCAACCAGGCCAATCCAGGGATACCATAAGCAATCCCTCGACTGTTTTCTCATCAGGGGCCTTTTCCCGCTCCCAATTTTTTCCCCGAAGCCGGGTACCCCTTTTTCTTGTTCTCTCTTAAAAGGGGCGGATATTCCCATAAAATTTAATTTCCTTGCGCCCAACATTGCCCTGGGTGCCCCTTTTTTTACCGTCTAAAATTTAAAACAGCCAATCCCGTTGGTTTTAAGGGACGTTTTCTCCCGGGGGACTTTTTTAATATTACCCCCCCCAGCCCCAAGGGTTAAAAATTTAAAAATTTGGGGGGCAATCGGGCCCCGTCATATTCCATCATTAAAAAAAGTGAGAAGGGCATTTTTTCCCCAAATTTCGAACTGTGAATAAAAAAAGCAAAAAGCATCCTGCCGACAGAGAAAACCTTTTTTTCTCTTTCCCCCCCCCAAAGGATCGTTTCAGCCGCTTGGGCTACATCTTGGTTCAGCACTCCCGGGTCTGCAAACGGGGGACGACAACCTCCATTTGTAATAAAAATTTTGGTCGGAACCCCCCCCCAGAAAATTGCTCCCCCAAACTCCCGGGTGTGTACGACCTGTGTGGAATTGGGGAAAATTTAAAAAAATTTCCCTGTTTTGGGGGATCCTCCTTGCGGCGGGGTTAGTAGGGGCTATCTCGCAATTTTTGGAGCCCGCATACGGAGACCCCCCTTCGCCAGGATTCAAATGGGGGGCTCTTAAAAGCCTGATCAGGTGGGTTTTTGGTCAAACATGGCCCCAAATTTAAACGGGAAGGGGTGGGAAACCCTTTCCGGGCGATGGGCTAAGGTTTACCAATTTGGAACTGATACATTTAAAAATGCCTTTCCTCTGTGGGACTACGGGAATTGCAGGATGCGCGGTTTGGGAAATCAAATCTTCTTGAGGCCTGCGTGGGGGTGTGTGGGTTCCCGCAAATTGGGCGGGGCAAATTTTTAAAAAAATACGGGAAAAAAATGGCCGGGAAGGGTGGCTTTGGGGCCCCCCGCTCTCCGCATAGCCAATCCCACATTCCCCTATTTAAGGGCCCTGCGGGATTTCTACACTGTACCCGCCGACTTTCCAATTTCCTTTTAAGACATCTATTCCAAATTTTACCCCCTTTTCCCCCCCCCTTCTAACCCCGCCCCACAGAAATCTCTTTTTCCCCAACAGGGCCCTGTGTGCCAAAGGGTCCCGCCATTTAATCCCAAGCACTGAAGATCCTTTTTCGCTGCGGGAGATTGAAATGGTGATCAAGGGTCTTCCGGGGGGAAGAAACCCTGGTCCTAATGGTTTTAAAAAGCCAAATTTCCCCTTTAAGACTTTTTTCCCACCAGTTGGCCCCTATGCTTTTGCGGACATTTAACCCCCTATTTTTCCCCCCAGACCCCCCTTTTTTCCCCCCCAGGGACCTTTGGGGCATGTGGCGGGCCCTCCCCCAAACCAGAAAAGGATCCCCAAGGGATGCAGTAATTTTTCGCCTTTTATCACTTTTGAAACGTCGACATCAAAATGTATGCTAAACTTATAACCCAACAGGCTCAACCCCCCTTTTTGGATTTTCTTGTTCACCCCCCGACCCCGGTTATTTGTTTCCCGGTAAAAAGAGGCAAAAATAAAAATGAACAAAACCCTTGGGCAAATTTTCCACTATGCTCGGGGGTCACAAAAAAACCCCCTGATGGTCCTGTCCCTTGACCCCAAAAGAAGGGCCCTTTGACAGGATATCCCTGGGCTTCCTTTTCCGTCAAACTTTTGGGCCCCCATTGGTTTGGGCCCTAACCTCCCTTTTAAAAATCTCTGCCTTGTATGTGTCCCCCCCGGCACGTGTTAAGGTTTTAAAGGGCCATCCCGACCCTTTTTTTCCTTTTTCAAGGGAACAGGGGGGCTCCCCCCTGTCCCCGCCCTTGACATATAATTAGGGAAACCTTTGGGCTTCCATTAAGCGAATCCTGTTTTAAAGGGATCAATTTGGAGCGCAAAAAAAAAAAAATTTTTCACGTTTGGGCTAAATGACCTTTGGCAATTTTACCAACCCACAAAATCTCCCCCCCCCCCCCGGCCTTGAGGCAGTGATTTCGCTTTTTGGGTATTGGTCCAATTTTAAAAGATCAACCCTCTAAATCTGAACCTCAATTTGGGTTCTCTCCTAAAGGGAACAACAGCTCCTTACCCAACTTTCCTTTCACATGGCCGAGAAGCATCTCGACCCGGGGATCCGATCTCCGCTGATCTTTCAAAATTATTTTCTGAAATTTCGCCCCTCGCTCAGGCGGGCAACAAGTTTTGGAGCCGGGGCAAAAAAGGCCCTTTTCCTGTTTGGTGGATGCTGCACGAAGATGTGGGTTCCCCCCCCAAAATTTCTGTACTTTTTCCAAACATCCCTATTGGCATCCCGCCCTCTTTCTGGAAGAGCCTTAGCGGTGCTTCTCGACGTTTGTTTGGGCGACCCGTAAACCTAGGGATTGCAAATACTCTGTTTAGCCCCAAAAATTGCAGGGGGAGGGGGACTCCCAATTGCAACTTTCACTTAGCCCAGTAGCATTTTTCGGCCTTGGCACGGGACAAGCAAGAGGGTTTGGGGTAAGACGGGGGGGGATATTTCCCCTTTTGGGGTCGGGGCGGTGCTCCCCGGGATCGGACTCCATGGGCCCATAATAATTTTGTGTCCTCTTTTACACAGACACACCCTTAATCATCTATTCCCCGGGAAATCCTTTAATTTTCGATTTTGGGGGCCCCCTGTCCCCCCATTTACTGTCATCCCCGGATTTTTCCCCCTGGGGGCAGCTGGGCTACTTTCCGGGGGGGGGGGAAAAAAAATCTCTCCTTTCGTTTCTCAAAAATGTTGTGAAAACCGACTTAAAATCGGCGGTGACACCCTTTGGCGGGGTATTGCCCCTGCGGGGCCTTTACCACACATCCATTGTCCCACTTTTAAAAATGATAAACCGACTTTTGGATTTGCTTAGGCCACAATCCCCTTTCGAGAACTGATTTTAGCCCCTATCCACCTCATCCCCTTTTCGTGACATATAAACTTTGTTTCCTCGCTCCTTCCTCTCACTTCCCCCCTTTTGCCGTCACTGGAAAGAATTGGACTCTCTTTTCTGACTCTCAGTGGCACAGGTGTTTCCATTGACTCACAAAACTCAATAGCATCTAAATATCGGAAAATGCTTCAAATTGCTCTCCAGAGGTACAGGGTTCCCACTGTTTTTTACATAAGTGGGATCCGACAGCCCAAACTTGGGGGGTGTGGAGCGGATAAACCAGTCACATTTTGGTGGGTTTCCCCCCTTGGATTCTGGGCTGCAGCATTGTTTTAGCAAGGAAATTTCAGAGTAACAGCCCTGATTCTCCGAGCATTTCTGTTATCATGTTTTGATATGCCTATCAATAATTCAAGAAAACCCTCCCCCTTACCTGTTACAGGCCGCGAAATCCTTATTTCCCCGTAAGGGGAAATCTTCCCCGGCTCCCCACTGAAGAAAAGTTTTCAGAGCGATCCATGCAGAGAAAGGAGGACTGAAATTTCCCTCCCCGACAATGGTTCCGGGTCAAAGAATGGTTTTACTGGGGCCCGTTTTAAGCCACCCATTATATCTCTCTATTTCCTGCTGAGTCTTGGTTTGGGGTATTGGCGGGTCTGCCTTCCTACGTAGCTCCTCCTACTAGTTGAGTCCTTGGAAGGGGGGTGAGGGATTTTGATGGGAATATTTTGGGGCCCCCCACGGTCTGGGGAAGCCCTGGCCTCTTCCCCCCTCCCCTTCCCATTCTCCCCCTACCCAGTGTTGCTTGTATGTTCTTGTCTTTTCGTTTTTTTTTGTCTGTCTGTATATAATGTTTCGTTTTTTTTGGGTTTTTTTTTTGTTTTTTGCATTGTAATTTTAAAAATATTGTGATAATTTTTTCAAAGTTCATATTTGCTACCATATTAGTGGGCACTGTGCCTCTAGGCCCCTTATCCTGTATAGCTTTCCATGTGTTCTCATCAAGTTGAATACAAAATATATGAATTTCGGAAACCCGCAAATTTCGCATTGATCTTATCATTTATGGGCGCAGTCCTTTTCAATTATGTTTTTACACTATTGTGTTCATTTTTGTTCTTCAATAAAAGTCTTTCATAATTTAAAAAAAAAAAAATGCATGAGGAGAAAATGCAAAAAAATAAATAAAAGGAGAGGAGAGCGACATGTGGATTCAGAGAGGGGGAACACACTGACTTGGGAGCGAGCACGAACAGTGAAGGGGGGATGATGTCATCCCCCTTCAGTTAAGAAACACCCAGCTGGGAGGGGAAGAAATGCCCCTGGATTTCAGGAACTGAGAGAATCAAGCTTCAAGAAAATAGCAGAACTGATGAAGCGATACATCCCCTGCCCCATAGGTGACAGGCGTGTGTAAGGAGTATATCCAATAGCACTCTCATTGGACCAAAATGTGATCAAAATTCCCTTTTCTGGAGGTAGGTACAACCCGGTCAATACCACGTCACTTAAGACAGGTCGAAATGCCACCATGTTCATGTTGAACATGTTGCGAAATGGGGGTGTCGCGTTGGTGCCGGATATCCCCCAGATGTTCTCCAATATGTCTAAGTAGCTGTAGTTTTCAGAACGTACCTCTTTTCACACTCAGGCCATGTTCACACGGCTTAAAACTGGACGTATTTCGGTCCGTAATTACGCACCAGAGTGCGCAAATTACGGGCTAAAAGCGTCCCAGTCATTACGGTAACCCACAGTTCTCATAGAGAACTATGGATTACGTCTCCTCTCCCTGCTCGGTGAATACGCCAAGGGGGGAGATAAGTGACATGTGAATTACCAGCGGCGTATACCGCCATCGTAATGCAAGTCTAGGGGCCGGCGAGGTGCCCCCAACCCCGCACCCGGCCACACGGCGTAATTGTGGGGCGTAATTACGCCCTGCAAATACACCGCGTGAACCTAGCCTCACAAGTAATCAGGTAAATAATAAACGTGGATTTGCAGAAAATAAAAGACCAATTGTATAAACATTTTCTCCACTTGAATCATCACAGGTGGAGCATTTCTCAATGAACGGACAAAAACTGCAGTTACCACACTTAAAAGACCCTTTGGATCTCTGAAGCCACATTTCATTCTTGGATGGAGTGAAATGACTATGAACAAGGTGATCACGTACATTTCGTCCTCTCCAAAAGGTAATAGACGTTGACGATCCCAGAACATCCCTGAAGTCCGGATCCATCCTCAAGATGTGCCAGGGTTTTCCCAGAATCTGCCTAGTCTGTGGGGCCGCATTATCATAAGTCCCCATTAGACGTATCACTGACTCCACCTCCCTTTCACTCTTAGACTTCGACACCAAAAGTGTTGACCGATCGATAGATAAGGCATGCTGATAAGCTTTCCCCAATACTTAATCCGGGTATCCTTTCGCTAAAAAGCGTTGTCGGAAGAGTATCGCTTCCTTTTTAAAATTGGAAATAGACGAGCAGTTACATCATAGGCATAAAAACTGGCCTCGGGTAATACCTCTCTTTAGAGGGCCTGGTTGATAACTTTCCCACCGCGACAAATAATTCGTTGCGGTGGGTTTCCGGAAGATAGTGGTACTAAGTTCACCAGCTTCATTTTTATTTAAGCAGATGTCCAGAAAAGGTAGCGAATCTGGATCAATCTCTGAAGTAAATCTGAGATTTAGGGAATTATCATTCAATTCCTCTAGCATCCGCTTAAACTCATCCAATGTTCCATTCCAGATGACCAGAATGTCGTCTATGAATCTGGATAACATAAGAGGATAAATACGGCACTTGTGTGTATTTATAAAGTCTATGAACCTGGCCCAGAGGGCTATCTTATCTGAAAAAAACGGAGGGTTCTCACCAAAAACCGCAGAGGTCTCCCACCAGCCCTGGTAACTATATCTAAAAACTCAATTGTGTTCACATCACAATGTGAGGTGAAGTTAATTCCCCAGTTATTATTAAGATGTGAGATGAAATGTTTGATTAAATCCGGGAGACCAATCCAAACGTAGAACAGGTCATCAATTATAAAGCGATACATATTTCTTAAAATCAGGATAAGAATAAATATACTTGGTTTCAAAGGCACCCATGAAAAGATTGGCGTATGAGGGGGCAGCCCTTGTACCCATGGCAGTACCCCGGGTTTTCTAAGATAAATTTAATTCCCTCTAATAAGAACGTTCTCTGAGGGATACTATGATCACTATCTATACTAAGAGTATTTTTAACCCAATAAGGACCCAGCGTTTTTTTTTTTTTTTTGTTGACACGTTCGTTTTTCCCTCCTCGCCTTCCCAGAGCCAGAACTTTTTATTTTCCACCTACATAGACACATGAGGGCTTTTATTTTGTGGGACAAGTTGTACTTTCTAATGGTTTTATTCACTATACTATAGAATATATTGGGAAACCGCAAAAAAATTCAGAGTGGGACAAATTGGGGAAAAAAAACGTATTTGTGCCATGTTTGCGGGGGTTTTGCTTTTATGGCGCTCAATCTTCAGTCAATACAATGTGTTATTTGTATTCTACAGGTTGATTCGCATCCGGCAATACCAAACATGTAGGGTTTCCGTTCTGTTTTGGTACCGTAAAAAAATTCCAAACTTTTTCTATCTTTGAAATTTGCGCCACGGCGCCAGTTTGTGCGACCAATAACTTTTTTGTACTGACACCTACGGATGTCAGTGACGGGCATTTTTTGTGGGCTGAAGTGTACTTTTTATCGCTAGCAGATTGGAATGCATGTGACTTTTTTGATCACTTTTATTCCATTTTTTAAGTGACGTAATATGACAAAAAAACGCAATTTTGGCATTTGGAATTTTTTTTCTTCTACGGTGTTCAGCGTACGGGATAAATAATGTTATATTTTTATAGATCGGACTTTTCGGACGCGGCGATACCAAATATATGTAACTTTTATTTTATTGTTTTTA
>JAODAL010068101.1:0-16967 GCA_025379985.1 Phyllomedusa bahiana
TTACCCGTTTTTAAACGTTTTTTTCTTTTGCTATCCCCTTAATGACGTCATGCTGTCTTTTGTTGGCGGGCAGTTCATGTCTTCTGTCAGCAGCAACTCCTAAAGTCGTTGCTGCCTTCAGAGGGGATTTGCGGCTCCCAGCACTGCGACTGTGCTAGGAATGGGGCTGTAGTCAACCGGTATTCCCAGTGCCTGATGTAGCCTAGGGAATATATACATAGTTAGCTATATATAGCCTGAGCTATATATAGCTCGAGATAGCCCCAGGGCTTTCTGTATATTAAGCCTGCTGTCAGGGCACACTGTGTGTTGCCCTGACAGCAGCTTGTGTCGTACTGCCACAAAATGTAATGTTTTAGTAAAGGAATATGCTAATACATTTCAAAATTTAGAAGAAAGGTGTAAGAATAGTTATTCCTTTATGGAATGAAAAAAAGTAAAAAAACATGAAGCAGAAGAAGTGTTGAAAAAATAAAATTAATAATAAAAAAATTAAGAAAAAAATAATTGTGCATAAAAAATCCTCCCCATGTTAGGTATCCAAACGATCTTAGTAACTGGTAGAATTAATCTAGCAGATTATTTAGCGTGAAATGTGAATGGTAAAGGTAATACAAATATGCAGAAATATTTTTGAAACATAAATGTTAACTATACCTCCCAAAAACGCAACTTTTCCAGCAGAAAACAAGTCCTCACACCACTGACTGTTGAGACGCAGAAAGACAGAAACTAAAAAATATTTTTTTTTTATTTAAAAGTCATTAAGGTCTTTTCAAGCCTGCTACTTATAGGGTTAAAATACATGAAAACATTGCTGCTAATAAGGCGTCTTGCTGCAAGGAGCCCAGGAGTTACCATTCATCAGAAATTCCTGGCAGAAAATTAATACTTGCCTGCAGTTTAGGATTTGCCAGGACAATCCCATGAACTGGGTTGAAAAAGGGATCACTTGGATGAGGTAGTATTTAAACAAGTTGTGCAGGATAGTAAAAACCATCTTGCTGGGAAGATAGCACATCAAACAATGAACATTTACAGCTCTTTGTGTTGGAAACTTCCAAACACTTTATTTACAATAGGTACTTTGAACTTGGATCATACACAGTGGAGTTAAATGGATTGATTACCAGGTAATATCCAGAGTAACCAACACGTGCAGTACTACACCAGCTAGACAGGTTGGGAGTGACTCAATAAGGTTCTGGAAGATTTTCACAGGTATCTGGAGCCATGCTGACTGCATCCCACAGCTGCTGGAGGGGCCATAGAGGCAACACCACCATTGAAGTGGTCTCACAGATGCTCAATTTGTTAAATTCAGGGGAAGCATAGTACTTGGAAGTCTTGGTCATGCTCTTCCGACCAATGAGAAGTGAGAAATGTTGCATTGCCTTGCTGGAAAATTCCATCTGGTCCAGGAAAGATAATCAGCATGTATGGGTGTGTGGGAACTGCAAGGATACATTTACATCCAAATTGTTTGAGAGTAACTTTCCCAGACCATATCACTGCCACCACCAGCTTGTGTTCAATGATGGCAGGGTGCTTGTTCTCTAATGTTACTTGCCTGACATGCCAAGTCCATCTGTTCAATAAAGCAGAAAATATAACTCATAAGCAAAGGCCACCATTTGCAATCAGCGGCGGTTCAATTCCTATACTGTCAGGAAAATTAAAGCCTTTTCTGCTTATTTAACTTTGTTAGCAGAGGTGCAGTGACCATCCCTCTGCTTCGGTGCCTAATATGCATTAGGGTTTGTTGAACTGTTGTGTTAGACACGTCTTGTAGCCCCATGGTAAATTTTGGCAGCAGATTGTGTGTGTCAGTAACATAGTGTTACTGACACATGGTTTAGTATAAGCGGTTCCAATCCGCCTTTGTCCGGGTCGGCTTTTCCTGGAGTGGTCAAAGAGCAGGATGGGTGCCCACTCCTAAGCACCAGGTGAGGCTGGTGTCAAGTCTATAAAGCCTGGTTCTGCAGGCCTGTGTGTGGGTTCTGCTGTATACTCTATGCCTGAGAGGAAAGACCCATTGTGAAGACGTCTTGCTGTGAGTGCTGAGCTGGGATAAATACTATATATATATATATATATATATATATATATATATAAATATATATATATATATATTATATATATATATATATATATATATATATATATATATATATATATAAATATATATATACAGTTCAGTATATACTGTATGAAAGATTGTGGGTCATGTTTCTTCAGATGTGTGGTATAGGATTCCAGATGTTGCAGTGTTTTTACACTCAGCTTGCTACGCAGGAAAACTGAGCCTGGATATTTATTTTACTGCAGTGCAATTTATGTGATCTTATCATTTTATAGCTGAAATTTATGACAGTTAAATGGTGCTCTCTTTGGATATAAGATGTGAGTTACGGAGAATCTGGCAATAATAAAAGATATTAACATACAGGGAGATTCATGCACATCTGTTTGCTTGGAAAATGATTACAAATTCAATAATTGTCTTGTCTCTTCCTATACTTCATGGCTGAAAAAGGTGGATTTGGATTCATTTTCACTTTTCTTTGATTTTTTAACCTCCAACACTTCAGTTTTGTTATATTTGTGATACCATTAATCATAGTTTATGCAGTTAGTATAATGTTTATGCTTTACATTTATAGCACCATAGTGGCTGGTTTTATAATATGCTGTAATATTGTCGGAGGAGAATGGGTATTACCACCAAGGGCATTTACAGTTTATTCTCAGGATATGCATTAAATGCCTAAAAGGTGCAGGTCCATGTCCCCTATTTGTAGGTCCACTTGCCAATTCAAAGTGGTTAAAAGCAATGCAGAGGTGACTGTACTCACACTGCTCTCTCCATTGGTGCCTATAGGAAACAGACGATTAAGGCTTCTAAGTTAAAATTGCTACAATTTATTTTCTGATAGACTCATATGGATTTGATCACAAATGCGTTGGCTTTCCATAGCACTAACCGATGACTGGCGGAACTTTTAAGTGTGAGATTCCTCTGTGATGAGTGTTTTGATGATGGAAATGTAATAAGAGAGTAGGATGTAAAAACTGTCCAAGTCATTTACATCAGCCCCTATCCCCATTGGGCCTCACAATCTTAATTCAAACCTTACCTGTCAGTGTGTTTTGGTATAATACACCAATGCAAACATAGGGAGAACATATGTCACCCAGATGTTGCCTTTGGTTAGATTTGAGGACACCAGGGCTAACCACCGAGCCACCACGCTACCCGTTTCCTATACTTACTTAGTGCAAAGATATTTTGCCAGAACTGTATCTATTCCTTTAAGATTAAGCAGATGGACAGGAAAGATTATGAAAGATCTCCTCATTAACTTCCATGATGGGCTCATAATTCCCATGGGCCAGTTTATGCTGATGAGAATTCAATGGAACCAGTGTATCTAATATATTACACCAGACATATGCTTATCTAATGCACATTACATAAGGTTTAGGTTTAACCACAATTATATTCTGTCCAGATTTAACCTAGCAACAACTAGATACAAACATAAATGACTTTTATGTCGACAACAAAGGGAAAATCACATCATCAATTTTAAGTATCTGAGTTTTTTCTACATTTTCATACCGGATTTAGGCAGATTCACTATAAGATCACATTATTTATATTCACTTAAACAGCAATAAACCTTGTGAACAGATCCCGTACAGCGGCACACAAATTCCTTATAATTCCATATTACATAGTCATAGAGACTACTGTGTGCTACTCTATGGTGCCTTCAAGAGTTCCCATATTACCTTTGGGTTGCAATCACTGTATTTTGAGATCTGTTGGACCATAACAGGATCTGCTGAGGTGTGTATTTTCATCATTGAATATCACAAGGGACAAAGGGATAAAGGTCTTAGCTATAAACCATCAGTTAATATCCTGCTCTAGAACCCTATTATATAAAGTGTCGTGCTAGAACTACAATATTTATGTTTAATGTTAAATTCAGGTAGATTCGAACACACATTCCTGTCACTTTATTATGACCACTTCCTATGTTTGATGTCGGAAGGATGTAGCTCATAAAGGAAGTCACATATGGTGAGCTGGCTTGGAGGGTAGATAAGATTTGCAATAGGTTGTGTGTAGAGATGGGCGAATCGATTCTAACGAAGTGGAATTCGTTTCGAATTTCAGGAAAACTTCGATTCTGAACGAAGTCGAAGTTTGGGGTGATTCGTGGGAAAGAAGTGTGTTTTTGATTGATGAAATGGCTGCGAGCACATGGCGTTACATGGGGCAAAGAACTCTTGGAGGAAGAAGGGCATAGCCTGCATGACATGTGCAGTGATGAAGCCAATCAGAGACCGGCGGGATTCTGTGACGTCACCGCACTATATAAGTCCGGGCGCGACGCTGGGAGCTCATACCGCTCTCACTGTACTGAGTAGGGAAGGTGCTGCCGCGGCTGCTTATGATATCTCTTACTGAAGAACTCATTTTTATACAGCGATTTTTGGGGGTGTCTCAGCTTTTCTCAGAGACTGCTTCTCTTACGTTCTAATTCTGATTTTGTGGGGTATTGGAACTGAAATCCATTGTGGGTCCAATTAAGCTGCATATACATTTTAATGCTATCTGCTCAGTTCTTGAGCACATTGAATATCCAAGGGTTATCTAAGCCTGTTGCTGTTATATTCAGTTAAAGAAACAGCGTTTTTACAATCCAAATACCACTTAATTTTTGGTTGCTCATTTCTTTTGCACAATTTAGATCCAGGGGTTAATTAAGCGTTGTTCTGCTGTTGTGGTCACTAAAAGAAACATTCTTTTTCACCGCCAAAGAAGAAATTTTGCCTGTAGCATAATTCATATCCGAAGGTTAATTACAAGTTTTTCTGTTGTTGTGTTCCGTAAAATACACGGCGTTTTAACACGCAACAAAGCTGATAATTGTTGGCAGCACATTTCTTTTGTGCAATTTACATCCAAGGGTTAACTAAGTATTTTTCTGCAGTTATACTTAGTAAAAGAAATGTTCTTTTTCACCGCCAAAGAAGAAATTCTGTAGCATAATTCATATCCTAAGGGTAATTAAGCCTGTTTGTACTTTTATATTCAGTTAAATACACAGTGTTTTTAAATGGCACATACAAGTAAATTTCTCCTGGCAATTTGTGGAGCGCAATTTATATCCAAGTGTTACCCAAGCTTGTTAGTGGGTTCATTTGGAGTCAAAAACAGGGTGTGTATTTATCATATACAGATATCTTCATTAAACAGAGTCTGTAATTTTTAGAACAAACAGTCTGTCAGACAGAGAGGTGGCAGGCTCTTTACATGCGAGTGGCAGTGGCACAAACATTCCTGGAGCAGGAACAGGTCGCAGCACAGCAAGGGGATGTCGCAGCAGGGGTCACTCGATGAGGCCACAACTGCCGGTGTCATCTAGCGGCCGTGTGTTGTTCAGCAACCCAATGGTTCTTGATTGGTTGACTAGGTCATCTACTTCCTCTCAGATGACATCTGACAACCCCAGCCAAGAGTTGGTGGGAACGTCAGACACAACCCTTAGTTGGCATGGCCCGGGAGCGGGTCAGCGGCCCTCACCTGTCCTCAACCCGCCTCTGTCCCATCCGGTTCCCTCAGACAGAGATCTACTATGTGGTCTGGGCTCAGTGCCACTATACAGCGAGGATGAGGAGGGCAGTCAGCAGCTACTTGGCAGCAAAGAAATGGGGCCAATATCCCCTGCTTCTTGCAGTAGGCGGCAAAGTATAGATGTGGAGAGTGGCATGGGAGGTCATGTTGTGAGGGGTCAGCCTCTGCATACCAAGACCGGTGATGAGGACAGCAGTGACAATTAAACACAAATCGATGTAGTCGACCGCACTTGGGAGCCGGGTGAAGCAAGGGCTTCCTCATCGTGAGGAGAAAAGGGTGTCAGCTTGCATGTCAGGCAGCGGCGCTGCCAGCAAGTGAGCTGTGTGGCCGTGAGTCAGCAGGGTAGCAGCAGTGTGAGGTCGGGAGCAAAGCGGCCACGTGGTAAAAAACCCGCTACACAGGTCCAAGAAAGTAGCGGCACAGAGGCTCAGCGAGGCAGCGGCGGTATTAGTCACTCAGTGCGGAGCATTGGCGGTAAAATCAGCTACTCGGTGGTGTTGCAGTTCTTTGCTAAGACACCGGAGTAGCCGAATATGGGTATATGTAGAATATGTGGGCAGAAATTGAAGCGTTGCCATGGAGCTAACGTTGGCACCACGGCCCTGCGTCAACACATGCAGCGTCACCATCCGGTGGCCTGGGGGAACCATGGCTCAGATGTGGTGGTCCATCCTGCCGCCGCCGCAGCAGCAGCAGCGGCCAGTGGCTCGCATGCCATTGCAGCCAGTCAAGGCTCCACCAACTCTGCAGAAGGGAGCTGTTTCTCTTTGCCATCATTTCCTGGTCCAGATGCACTCTGCCACCCCAGTTAGAAGATCCGATGGACTACTGGGCAGCCAAACTGGATGTGTGGCCGCAACTTGCCGAGTTTGCAGGGGAGAAGCTGTCCTGCCCGGTCAGTAGTGTGGCATCAGAACGGGTGTTCAGTGCGGCGGGGGCCATTGTTACCCCAAGGAGAACCCGCTTGTCCACGGGAAATGTGGAACGACTGACCTTTGTCAAGATGAATCAAGCGTGGATCGGCCAGGATTTCCACACACCAATGCCTTAGGTGTCAGATTACATCAGCCATGATGCCTCACCCAAACTTTGAGAAATGAGTCTGGATTCAAACTACCTGCCTCAGCCACTATTCTGATGCCGCCACCCGTCTGATGCCACACAACTGCTGACAGTTTCTCCATCTGCCACCAACCAACATTACCAGGGACTGGTATTGCCACCCACCTCCACACTGTCATTGTGCCACTCTCTGACCTCAAGCTGCTGCTGCCGTCACCTCCACTCTCTGTCATTGTGCGACTCTGTGGCCTACTACTGTTTTGCCACCTCCAGAATGTCATTGTGCCACTGTCTGACCTCATGCTATTGCTGTGGCTGCTGCCGTGACCTACACACTGTGTCATTATGCCACTGTCTGACCTCATGCTGCTGCTGTGGCTGCTGCCTTGCCCTCCACCCTGTCATTGTGCCACTCTGTGGCCTACTCCTGTTTTTGCCACCTCCAGAATGTCATTGTGCCACTCTCTGACCTCATGCTGCTGCTGTTGCTCCTGCCGTCACCTCCACTCTCTGTCATTGTGCCACTCTGTGGCCTACTACTGTTTTTCCAACTACTGAATTTCATTGTGGCAGTGTCTGACATCATGCTGCTGCTGTTGCTCCTGCCGTCACCTCCACACTCTGTCATTGTGCCACTCTCTGGCCAACTCCTGTTTTTGCCACCTCCAGAATGTCATTGTGCCACTGTCTGACCTCATGCTGCTGCTGTTGCTCCTGCCGTGACCTACACACTCTGTCATTGTGCCACTCTGTGGCCTACTCCTGTTTTTGCCACCTCCAGAATTTGTCATTGTGCCACTGTCTGACCTCATGCTGCTGTTGCTGCTGCCATGACCTACACACTCTGTCATTGTGCCACTCTGTGGCCTACTCCTGTTTTTGCCACCTCCAGAATTTGTCATTGTGCCACTGTCTGACCTCATGCTGCTGCTGTGGCTGCTGCCGTGACCTACACACTCTGTCATTGTGCCACTCTGTGGCCTACTCCTGTTTTTGCCACCTCCAGAATGTCATTGTGCCACTCTCTGACCTCATGCTGCTGTGGCTACTGCCGTCACCTCCACACTCTGTCACTGATGTTGCCACCTGAGTCCTCAGCTTTTTTTTTCCAGCTTTCGCTGCCATGACTTTATCAGGCTACATTCCCGCTTCAGTTTTTTGGTCAGTTTTGCCCTCTTAAGTGCCCAGGGAATTTTATGTGCGTGTCATACTAAAACACAACATTGTATGAAGACCAAATCAAGCTCCCTCTGCATATTTAAGCATGGCACAACGTTCTACAGCACCCTACAGGCTCTGTGCAGCCTGGAAATAGCTGATTTTAAACGTGATTCATCCCGAAGTAATTCGGACCAAAACTAATTTTGACGGAAAATTCGGCGAAGTCGGCGAATCGAAGTTTTGAGGAATTTGCCCATCTTTAGTTGTGTGCACACATATTTGTCATTGCCGTCATTAATAAAAGGGGTGATTTAGTACATTTGTAAAAAAGTGATGATCATTGGCTTTCAGGTCAAGAGTGGCGGTGTTTCTGAAAGTCTACAGTTTGTGACCTGTTGGCTTGCTGCTGTAGCAACAGTATATTGTAAGTCGACAAATAGCGCCACTGCGAGTAAGCAATGTAGAAACTGTGGAGTACCACGTTCCATTGATGTGAAAGGTGAATGATGGTTACAAAGGTCTGTGAGATAGCACTACTCTAGAGCAGTGCACCCCAAAAATTAACTATAGGGACTACTATACATTTGTGTTAAACAACAGTGCACTGAACCCTATTGAATATTAAGCTCAGAAACACTGCCCCTTTGCTAACCAAGTTGCCTCAACAGAAAAGGCTTTTTGCAGCAGTATCGGAATTGATATATCCTCTCAATGTCTGTGAGATGTAAGTCCCATCTCAGGGACCTTCACTTGTCAAGAGAACTGGGTTCCTCATTCCTGATTCCACCAACTGAGGACATTACAGGCTACATCCAAGTGAAAATTGAATGGAGTGGTGCTTGTGCATATTTGGGGACCTCTCCTATAAAGTCTAAAGCAAAAAGCTAAGTAAGCTTAGTTAATCTGTTTCTGTAACCCTTAAAGATTTGAATAGAGAGAGGTGCACATGCATACCTTTTTAATTAGTCCCCACCTAGATTTAGAGTCTGACAACCAGCTCAACTGGTATTGAGAACTCCATTCTCCCAACTATATTTTGACGGTATGCTAAACAAATCATAGAGGGAAACAGCTATCTGGTTAAATTATAATTAATGGAAATTCTTACCATGCTGTTTCACAGTCATAGGCAGCTTCATACTTGCACTTCCCAGTTAGGTTGTGGGTGTTTTTATGGGAATGATATGGCATTTCAGCTCTGCTATTCATAGTTGATTCTGACACAGTGATATGAACATTGAGGGTCTGTATATTGTAGTGCATAAGGCTACAGATTAAAACTTGGCATATACTTAATGTGCTATAGTTAGGCCTCAGCAGGGAGTGACTCACTGTGGCTGAACTGACTGACTGATAGCAGCTTAGATCAATCTGATCAAATACAGAGCAGGGAGGGGTGGTTGGTAACCAAGAGAAACTTGTGTGCAGAAGAGGAGACAAAAACTTTCTTACCCTTTGAACAAAGCAAAATCAAAACAGCAAAGTATTTGGTAATAATCTTGATTTGTCTTTCCCTACATGTTAAACGCTAGTCAGTGTGGTGAGAAAACGCCTTTAAGCATTTATAAATAACAGTGGATGCTCTATTTGATAAATTTCTGGTGCACAGAGAATTTTTTAGCCCCATATACTGGATCTGGTATTACAATCTACAGGTGAAAAAAAAAATCATTGTGAGAGGATGAGGGAAAAAAAGGGAAATTTCTGTGGTTGACTACCAAGTAGTGTTGAAGGAGAGGAAACAGGGGTGGTCCCTCTTAATGACTGGATGACTGAGATACTAGAGCCATTGAAGCTAATATGCCTGCCAGGAAAGAGCTGACAGATACTACTTTCTATCAAGGAAACTGAAGTTACACAAAATGATTTCTGAAGAACAACCAACTAAGCTTACACGAAAATCTCATTTATGTCTCCCCACTATTTTTTAGTTACTTATTTATAATTGATCATGAAACTTGATTGCTTTGGAGGATTATTTTTTCAAGTTCTAATTCATGACAGTCAATTATATATTTCTGATCCCTGACTGACAGCTAAAGATAGATTACATTAAACTCATACCTACAGGAATCAGCTACACAATTTTATAGAGATTTTGCATTCTAAATGAGGCATACGAGACTGTCAGCTAGCTGTTGTATTCTGAAAGCTTCAGGGTTTTAGATCTGTTATTATGAAACAATGTTTCTTATGTGGAGACATTATTCAAGTTAGTTAATTGTTCTAAATTACCAAGAATAAAAAAAATTGACGTTTAATGGGAAAACTAAAAAATTTCATATGAATCGAACATATTCTGATTTGAAGAAATTAATTCAATTGGTATTTATAGGTATTTATTTATACAGATAAAACAGGATTAACGAGCCAGTAACATAAGTGGACTTCTTGCTTTTGATGTTCCTCATCAGTAAAGAGTAGAATTTAGTTGGGTTACAATCTGTAATAATAGCAAGCAGATAACAGTAGGGCGCAACCTGGTCTTAGATGAACTTTGTCACGGCTGGCCCCTCTCCCCACGGTTCGGGTGGCGGGCGCAGCCGTGACTCCCTTGCTTCCCCAGCTGCGTGGACGAGTGGCGCCGCGGTCCGCATGTCTGGCAGCGGGCTCACTCGCCCCCCTGGGAGCACAGACTTACCCGGCCACGCTCCTGTCTCCGTGCACTCCTCGGCCGGCTGCTGTGCGCGCTACCGCCCTCTAGGGCGCGCGGCAGCTCCCTGAGATTTAAAGGGACCGTGCGCCGGTGATTGGTTTAGCCGGCTGCTGACCTATATAACGGTACCGCCCCCGTCTTGTCCTTGCCGGATCTATTTGTGCCCTGTGCCATAGAGAAAGTGTTTCCTAGTGCGTTCCTTACCTATCCGTGTTTCCGACCTTCTGCTACGTCCTTTGACCACGAACCTCTGCCACCTGCCCTGACCTGCCTGCCTGTCCACGACTATGTCTACGTCTTACGATTTGGTACCACGCTTGCCCTTGGCTGCCACCGCAAGCAATTCACGCCAGTGGAAGCGACCTGGTAGTTTCCCGCCACAGCAAGTCCATCCCGCTTTGCGACGGGCTCTGGTGAAAACCGGGTGCTACTTAGACTCTGCTCCCTGGTACGGCTTACACCATCGCTTGCACTGGTCTAGAGGATCCACTACCGTCTGCCGTAACCAACTTTTTATGTAAACTACCCCATATTTATGTCTCATGGTTGGACCATTGTTAACCTAGCACTTCTTACCCTTCGTCTCACCCATACACCCTAATAGATTGCAAGCTCTTGCAAGCAGGGCCCTCACACCTGTCTCATATGTAAGTAGTGCTTCAGAATATGTTGGTGCTATATAAATAAAGATTATTATTATTACATTTATTCATCGTAGCTGGAAAAGGAACTTGGTATAGAAATATTTTCTTGAACACATCAACCGGTCTCTACTGGGAGCCTGGCGCCACAACTTTTAGTCCTCTGCCTAAGGGACAGAAGTCTAGCTCTCTGTCCTCCTTCCATGTCCATAAGTCCTTGTACTCCAATAGTCCTCCTGGTGTGCACGCTTCCTGACCGAACAACGCCGTGAGGAAATCAACCAATCAATTCCTCTGCATTTTCATTGAGGTGGGATTTCCAAAACCTTCTCCCTTCTTCTGCTCACATTATATTATCTGCTTCCTGAATAGCCATGCTCTTCAAGAATCCTGGTATTTTCCTTACCTGCCCCCCTCCCCCTCCATTGCTGCAGTCCCTTTCTTTGGTGACATCTAAAGATTTCCCTTCTCACTGCTGATTCTAGCCTAATTCTTCTACAGGAGGCAAGACACTTCTACAGGAGGCAAGACACTTCACTAAAGAACAGCTGTTTTGCATAATTTTCCCAGGGAGCATAGAAAATTTTGCCAGAAGAAATAGAACTGAATCAACTGCTGATTAAATGGCTTTTTACACAGCTAATAAGATGTCTACTCTGCACTGATGAGAAGTAGCAACTCCAATATGACTTATGTCTGACATAAGTGCAATTGAAATGGGTATCAAAGGTGTCCCACATAAACCATCTATAACTATAGGATGTGCAGAGGTAGCAGCTGTCCCTTGGCCATAGTGCCTGGGAGGGTTTAAGGACTCTTCTGTCATATATAAAACACCACTTTTCTAAATATTGCAAACTTGATGGGGACACCTTTGCTCTTAGGCTAATTTCACATATGCCATTTTAAATTGTTCATAAGGAACAATGACAGAGAATTCCAAAACTGCGCTAGTCACTACAACCTTACGCCACGTGCACATGGTCATACTACAACTCTGCATATTATACATATTATACACACTTCTTAGTGATACATAGTTAGGGGGCTTTCATCAATGTTTTTGAAGCTACATACAGACGTTCTCAACAAAGGGGGGAATTTCCCTTCTCAGGGGAATTTTATTTTTTTTTTGGTGAGGAAAGAAGGGAGCAAAGGATTTTTGGAACCACTATCCATCAAAGTATCATGCTATGGAACCAACTGAAATGGTATGGGGGGGGGAATTGTGTGTGTTCAGCTATCGTGTGTGTGTGTGTGTGTGTGTGTGTGTGTGAATTGTGTTGTGGATGTCGAGTTGTGTGGTGTGGGTGGTGTCGTGTGGTGTGGTGTGTGTGTGTGTGTGTGTGTGAGTGGTGGTGGTGTGTGTGTGTGTGTGTGTGTGAGTGGGGGGGGGGTGTTCTTTTGTCCTAGGACTATTTTGGAAAGGGTGGAATGATAATGTATGTGATATCCTGGGACTATCTTGGGAAGGGGGAATGATATTGTGCAGGATGTCCAGGAAATATCTTAGAAAGGTGGGAATGATACTCTGTGGGGTGTCCTGGGACTATCTTGGGAAGGAGGCAAAATAACAAATGTGACATCCTGAAACTATCTTAGAAAGGGGGGATATTATTCTAAAGATTGTCAATGAGGGAATGGGGTAAAAAAGGTTGAGAACCACAGTACCCTCAACGGTAAGATGACCTTATAATATAGAGCTGTATGGGGCACTGTACTAAAACACATAGGGCGAGATGTATGAATGGGGCTGCACCAATTTTCGCACTCCAAACCTTGGTACGATAAGTCCCTTTTTAATGTATCAAAGACATTTTTTAGTCCACCAAAGATTTGGGGGCATTCTGGGAACGTGTTGCACCACATTCGTAGGATTAGACACATTTATGATTCGTAGACGCCAAACCTTGGTGCATTGCAGTTAGAACAGCCAGACCAGGGTAAAGGTAGTGCCTGAGACTGAGTTGTCGTATTGGCACTACACTGCACCTGTATGTATGACCTGCAGAATGAGAGCCAGACCAGGGTAATGGTAGTGCCTGAGCCAGACTTGTGGTATTGGCACTACACTCCCTGTAGTAACCTGAGAAGATGAGCAGACCAGTAAAGGTGGTGCCTAAGCCAGCTTTTGTATTGGCTCTACCTGCTTATGTTGACCTCAGAAGAAGAGCCAGACCAGGGTAAAGGTGGTGCCTGAGCCAGACTTGTGGTATTGTCTCTACACTGCCCTGTATGTATGGACTGCAGAAGAACAGACAGACCAGGGTAAAGGTGGTGCCTGAGCCAGACTTGTGGTATTGGCTCTAAACTGGCTGTATGTATGACCTGCAGAAGAACAGCCAGACCAGGGTAAAGGTGGTGCCTGAGCCAGACTTGTGGTATTGTCTCTACAATTCCGCTGTATGTATGACCTGCAGAAGAACAGACCAGGGTAAAGGTGGTGCCTGAGCCAGACTTGTGGTATTGGCTCTACACTGCCCTGTATGTATGACCTGGCGCATTCTATACTGCATTGAAGCGATTTAGAACTGGCCTGTCATTCATACATATCAGCCATAGAGTTTCTATGTTTCTGAAGTACAGGGCTGCATTGTATGCACTTGGAAGGCCTACTTACAGTAACTGAGCCAGTGCCGTGCCATGTGTAGGTAAAAAATTAATAGGTTTCAATGTAAATTGCAGTGTGTTTGCGATTTTTTTTTTTTGCCCTTTGGTTTTACGTTATTGTGTTTCATCTGTAAAAGATGTTCTGTGATTTAAACAGAAAAAAATCATGGAAACTGAAAGCAGACCTTTGTACGTACAAGTTTAGGAATCATTTCTCTCTAGAATATTTGTAAGCCTAAATATTTTGGATATAGTGGGTAACATCACATCGGCAAGTACATCACCTCAATTGAACAGCTGCATCTGCAGAGAACTTGCCATAGTAAAAAGTCCACTTTTAAGTTTGCTCTTGTTTGAAGGTGTTGTGAACTTTTTAATCCCTTTTTAGATGCATTAATGATTCATACTGAATTTTGCAGTTTTTGCTGTTTCTGCTGTGTTGTTGATATCGGATATTTTGAAGACAAAGTAATCTCTCATTGGTAATATCATATCTATTATCTAAGGCATTTCTGCTGAATCTTCATGATTAATATGTTTTATTGCTATTGACTCCTACAGTAGAACTTCATTACTAGGTATTAAGTAACTCAACCCTCATAAAGCTCTGATTAATGTCTGTTCCGGAGGAAAACATTCTCTACAGTCATGAATAAATATTTACAATAAACCCGTGTCCTTGATTAGAAATCTTATAGAAGTAGCTATAAAGTATAGTGGAGGCAAAGGCAGCATAAATAAGTGCGACAACAACTGAGGAGCTAAAAAAACCCTGACGCATCAGCATCACAGAAAAGAGTGGGGGAGAAAAGTATCAATGAGAGTTGACAACAATGAAATAATTATTGGATAGTGAGGGATAGTGATACATATATACAGTTGTGCTAAAAGTTTACATATCCTGGAAGAGTTTTTGCTTTCTTGGTCTTTTTTCAGAGAATATGAATGATAACACAAACATTTTTTTTCCACTCATGGTTAGTGGTTGAGTGAAGCCGTTTATTGGAAAATACTGTGTTTTCTCTTTTTAAATCATACTGACAACCAAAAACATCCAAATGACCCTGATCAAAAGTTTACATACCCCAGTTGTTAATACCCATATATTGCCCCTTCTAACATAAGTGACAGCTTGAACTCTTTTGTGGTAGTTGTGAATGAGGCTCTTGATTTTCTCAGATGGTAAAACTGCCCATTCTTCTTGGCAAAAGGCCTCCAGTTCCTGTAAATTCCTGGGCTGTCTTTCATGAACTGTGCTCTTGAGATCTCCTCAGAGTGGCTCGATGATATTGAGGTCAGGAGACTGAGATAGCGACTCCAGAACCTTAACTTTGTTCTGCTGTAGCTAATGACAGGATGACTTGGCCTTGTGTTTGGGATCGTGGTCATGTTGGAACGTCCAAGTACTTCTCATGCACAGCTTCCAGGCTCATGAGTGCAAATTTGTCTCCAGTATTTACTGATAACGTGCTACATTCATCTTTCCTTCAACTTTGACCAAGTTTCCTGTGCCTCCTTCTTTGTAGCTCACACATCCCCAAAATATTAGCGATCCACCTCCGTGCTTTGCAGTAGGAATGGTCTTCCTTTCATCAAAGGCCTTGTTGACACCTCTCCATATGTAATGTTTATGGTTGTAGCCAAAAAGTTTGTTTTTGGTCTCATCACTTCATATTACCTTGTTCCAGAAGTTTTGAGACTTGTCTCTGTGCTGTTTGGCGTATTATAGGCAAGATACTTTATAGCATTTGCATAGTAATGGCTTTCTTCTGGCAACTCGACCATGTAGCCCATTTTTCTTCAAGTGCCTCCTTCTTGTGCATCCTGAAAGTTTTCAGAGAGTTCTGCATTTCAGCTGATGTTATTTGTGGGTTTTTCTTTGCATCCTGCACAATTTTCCTGGCAGTTTTGGCCGAAATTTTTGTTTGTCTACCTGCCCCTGACTTTCTACTTGTTAATCACAGTTTGAACACTGCTGACTGACATTATCAATTCCTTTGGATTTTTTTTGTATCCCTTTCCTTTTTTATACAGTTCAAATACTTTTTCTCGTAGATCCATTGACAATTCTTTTGCTTTCCCCATGACTCATAGTCCAAAACGTCAGTGGCTGGATGAAAGATGCAAGAGTTTGTCTGGATCCCAGAATCTCACTCAGCTTTTATGCACACACACACAGATTTCAAGCAACCAGGGCAGAGTTGAGGATGTTAACTTTTGTAGCCATTAAAACCCATCAGTGTCAACCTCTGTGCATGTTATCAGGCCAAAATCACCAGGGTATGAGGACTTTTGATCAGAGTCATTTGGATGTTTTTGGTTGTCATTATGATTTAAAAAGAGAAAACACAGTAGTTTTACAATAAATGTCTTCACCCGACCACTAATCATAAGTGGAAAAAAAGTTTTATTATTCATAGTCTCTGAAAAAAAATTCTGCCGAGGTGTGTAAACTTTTGTGCACAACTGTGTTTGTGTATGTGTATATATATATATATATATATATATATATATATATTGTAAGAGGCCCAGGGGTAAAGTGGTGGACGGAATGTATATATCACCAAGGTG
The DNA here is from genome assembly GCA_025379985.1 of Phyllomedusa bahiana. NCBI lineage: Eukaryota > Metazoa > Chordata > Amphibia > Anura > Hylidae > Phyllomedusa > Phyllomedusa bahiana. Next base: position 16,355 of record JAODAL010068101.1, read on the forward strand.
GCTGGCCTCGGTGATGTAAAAAACCCTATAGTTTTGCCAGCGACGTTATGTTGCTGAGCCATTTTAATAGTGGTAGTTCAGGTCGGGTTTTTTATGGAGCGGCCCTAGAGTCTGGGTGGGGCGGCCGCTCCCAGACTCCAGCCTGGGCCTTACCAGGCATATAAGGCAGCTGACACAGCTCAAGGTGGAGCTGTGTGATTATGCTGAAAACCTCTCTGAAGGGAGGACATGTCTCCAAGTGTCTGCGAACACTTCTACTGCTGACCTGGTGAGGTTGTTTTTGTTGTTTGGCTGTAAACCCTGAAGCAAGGACTGTCTTTATTTTTGCTGTGCTAAGCTGAAGGAAGCATGTTTGTTTTTCCGTTATTCAAGTCCGAGGGACAATAAACTTTATCTTTGTTTTGCACCTAAACCTGTGTCTGTGCTAATCCAGGGACTACCTAGGACCTGACACCCCCACAATTGGTGTTTTGGATGCGGGCAGACACGACCCGAGAGCACAGGTTGTAAATATTGGTGCATAAGACTGTATGTCCTGGGTAAAAGCCATAGCACGCTCTGAGAAAATGGAGGAACTCATTAAGCACCTGGTGCAGAGTAACGTGCAGCGCAG
>JAODAL010068102.1:0-16967 GCA_025379985.1 Phyllomedusa bahiana
AAAAGTGCCTCCTTTTCTTTTAAAAACGGAATAAAAAAATTACCACCTCTGCCAGCTCCTCCAGCTGCTTTCTGGAACAGGCAGTATATTGCCACCTGTGTTATAAAACTTCTCCCATCTTCTTTGAAGCCACAGACCTAAGGCAGTCTGTAGCCTACAAGAGTAAATGGCAGGGCAGGAAGCCGATGGCCTACATGGACCCTGATTAGTCATCTAATAGCTCTCAACTACACGGGCATTGCAAAGATATGTCAACAGCAAAATTGACCAGGAATTCCAGGACTGCAGACTGCCACTACCAAATAGTCTCTTCAGAACTAGGTTGGCGCATCTACAGCCCACATGAACTCATCAGTCTCTCCCCCAGCTTGCTGGGTTATCTCACAGCTGTTGCTCCAGGTCCTGCTGCACAGGTTTCCTTGTTTTACACCTCAGCCCACCAGCTTTACTCACAACTGCTCTACTTGGCCCCTGATGTAAAGCTACATTCAAGCTCTCTCTGTCCGCTAATGCCAGCCCCCGTCTTGTTTTACTGAAGTAGGTTTCCATTTCTTGCAACTTAACCCTGACCAACAACTTCTATTATCAAGGTCCTCTATGTGACACACAGGCTCACAATCCTTTAGTGGCAATTTGTTGAAAACATTAAATTCACATTTGTAAATCAAACAAAGTTGTAGTTGACAAATCCTCACATTGAGACAGATTCTGAGGAGCTAAAAGTTTATTTTTGGCCCTCCAAGAAAGATGGTGGCGTTGGGTTTGCACCTAGGCCATTCTGTGGGGCTTGAGACCATTGTGGTGGGGATGCTGATGGAGGCTCTTGGGATGCCTCTTGTATTGATGACATCTGGCAATTCTTGTAGGCATTTTAGGCAAGGAGGTAGGAGTTGTTAGATAAACAGCAGAAGATACCCAGCAGTCTGGGAGAGAGGGCTTATGTTATCTTTGAGCAGCTGTCTAGGAGCTTAATAGCAGTCTCACTGCTGCTGTGGCTGGCATCAAACTGGGTACAGAGGTAATTGATAGTGGATAAAGAGGCTCTAAGGTTCAGGAGTCAGTCTGTAGCCAAGACAATAGTCTGCTTAGGAAGTAATGACATGGGTGCAGCTCACTGCAGAGCATCCCAAGCAACTCCAGTTCTGTAGTTCTTGGAGACAAGATTTGGGGTATTCAAGGGCTTGTTGCAAACCTACTCTCCTTTTTTCCATCTTGGTCATATGTAATCAGTTTGAACCATGGTTATAGCAGCAAAATGCAGGAACTGCCCTAGTCTGCATCCATACTTGGAGGCTTCTGGATATGCCCCTCTCCCACAAATTTATCAGCAGGCCATAGTAAGAGGTATTTGAATATCTTTGCACTACACACTGGAATTTAAGAGCTGGTGTAAATGGGTTATTACATTCCCCTCTACATTTTCTGATGCCCATAGATAATGGTCTATCATTCTTTAACAAAACAAGGTAAGAGGTAGACATATAATGTGAGGCACAACAACAGAACAATTGCAACTTTAAGGTTACTCCCTCTGTTAAAAGGGTTTTGTCATGAAGGCATTTCATGTCTCATATTCCTCTTTTCAGCTTTCCGTGTGCTCAGAAGGTGATGTGTGTGATTTGTTTGCATTGCATATAATGTGACCCATCAAGCTGACGTCACGTGCCTTTCCTTGTGCTCACTTCAGTCAAACAAAGGTCAGTTTATATAAAAAGCTTTAAGTAGCTCAGTGGTTAAAGATTTTACCTCACAGCACAAGGGTCCTAGGTTCAAATCCCTGCAGGAACCAAACCTGTGGATTTTTTTTTCTCTTTCTCAATACACATACCTAATTGAGGTTTATTTTTTAATTTTATTTGCACTGTTTGACTAATTACTAAGGAGTACAGAGGACAGGAATAGATTGATAGCACCTGTCATTGAACACATGCTCAGAAGTGAGCGTGTGATTACTATGCAGGGAATAGACTGACAGTAGCTGCATGAGAGGAGAAGTGATGTTTGAGCATGTGCGGCAAAACTGAGGAGTTCTCAGCCCTGGTCGCACCCCCTGGAGACGAGATGTACACAATGGATCACTAAGGTAGCAGCTAAAACAAAAATGCTAGAGAATTTTTAATAATGATAAATGGTGTAAATGTTTGTTATTTAATTTGTGAGCTTTCCACGTCAATTTTACTTCATGGCAAAACCCCTTTAAAGCTACATTGGGTCTACAATCTGGAGTCTTTAGAATAGGTGCACGATGATATGCGTTTTTCAGCTTCAAATAAGTGTCCCACACATACAATGAATTAAGTAAGCATGCTTTGGCTTGTGAAGGTTCAACCTCACAACCCAGAGATGCAATCTGTTGTGTCTATGACTTTGAACTGAAAGAACCCATCATAGTGAAAGCATGTACACCTAAAAGTGATGGACTACCTATACATTTATATGCAAACCATTTAGGGCTGACCCTCCACAAGAGATGTCACTTGAAAAAAACTGTTCTGGATTTTGAGTACATGTCCTCACAGTTTTCAAAAATGGTCTTTCAGCAATGTAGCTCACTTATACTCATCACTGGATATAATGCTAGCAGAACTGCGAGACTGGGAAATTGAACATCCACCATTCAATCAACCAATAAATAGCAACCAATCAATTAAGAGAAAAAAGAACATCCAATCTCTACTCTTATAAATATTCCTTTATTGGTGTATGAACACCTTCCTCATTCTGGGGGCTTTAATTGTATTTTTTTTCTGTCTTGTGGAGGTGTTAAGAAAGTTAGCTTACTCTTTCCAGCAAATTCAATTACATTTGGCCTCACAAGAACATTTATTATTGATTTTAGATGAAAGGGGTTGTCCACTTCATTAAAAGTCATTTAAATAGCTCCCAGGCCGCAAGTAAAATAAATAAACCTTATACTCACCCTCCTCTGACGCCTAGTTCTTTGATCTTTTGTATGTCATCACTTCTGGACGGGAACAACACCACTGCAGCTGCTGATTGGCTGCAGCGGTCACGTGCCACTAACTCACAACGCCGTTCGGAGCTGTTCACTTCCAACCAGTGATAGGCACATGACCACTGCAGCTAATTAGCAGCCACAGTGGTGATGTCCCTGTTTGGAAGAGACAGTGTGTCAACAGAAGACCAGAGAAATGTACCAGAAGGTGAATATGTTTTTTTTATTTTACTTTTGGCCCGGAAGCTACTTAAATGACTTTTAAATGATGTGCACAACCCCTTTAATATTTAAATGTATTATTTATGGTTTTTTTGTTATTTTTGTGTGGTGCCCTCCTTTTCTCATTATTTTCCTCTAGGTATTCCACGTGCAAACAAGAAATATGCAATCAAATGACAGACAAAGTAGAACAACCTGGCAGTTACACCAACTTCAGCCCTTGAGATTTATTACCAGTGGTGCTGTGAATATTAGGCTGGTAAGGCTAATAGAACTAATATGCTTTTTTCCTTATAACACACTTTATAATATTAAACACTGAGTCTAAAATCCAATAAAAAACAGCATTTAGGGCGGCATGTTCCATTTCGGTATTTTTTTGGGTGTATTTTGCACGAAAAGACTGTTGATGTCCTATTCTCTATATAACTGAACTGTCGTACACCAAAACTAGTCACATTATACGCCAGTCACAACACGTTTGAATGCGTCTAAAGTAGGTGCATCAAATATGCTAGCAATGATATGCTATGTACCTTTGTTTTTGATATGCGCCTAAATTAGGTGCATCAAATATACCAGTGGTCTGCAAAGTGTGACTCTCCAGCTGTTGGGAAACTACATTTCCTATCATATCCACTGATATAGATTATATAAATGCATGATGGGAGTTGTCGTTTCCCAAGAACTGGAGAGCCTCACTTTGCAGACACCCGAATTATACAAGGTAGACCACACACCAGATTTTTGACAGGTTCCTTCATTCAGGCGCACTATACACTCTAATTACACTTTAATTCGCCTTAAAATTGATGTGGAGGCGCCTCTTTTCTGACATGTCGCCCCTTAGTCTTTAATCAACTTCAAACACTGCAGGATAAAATAGCCAATACACATTTGCCTTTGGATATTATGACTTAGCATATTCTACTTTACAGAATAGGAAGAGAGTAGCAATACCTACTTGTAGAACCTGCCCTATTCTGATTCCCTAGTGTATAGCTAGCTTCATATGCCTCAAATGTAAAAGATTCAGATAATTTAGCAAATTGTGCTTATATACTTCCATGTTCCACAGGTTGTAAACTACCCACTAAAAGTAGAACACCTAGACAAGGATTTAGATTTCCCAAAAAACTCAAAAAAAACCCTTCATGGGTTTGTTTATTAAGTTATAGGATTTGTTTTCCCGATGGAAATAAATTCCCACCCCCCTACTTTTTCCTTACAAGAACATCCATGTCCCTTAACTCTTTGGTAAACATTCATATACGTCATGCTCTCACTTGCTTTTTATGTCTATGAAATACTGTAGTTTCCTTTACTCAAGTCATTGCCAAGGAATGTTGGGGAATTAAAAGTGATTTCATTTGAAAACAAAAGTAAACTGGGGGGGTCTGTAAACTTTGGCTTGGATCGGACCCTTTAACAAAATAAAAATGGGAATTGCCTAAGCAGGAGGCACAATATTTGGGTTGTGCAGTAGGGGTGTGTGCCGGGAAATTATTTTGCTTGTTTATTTGCCTTGGTTTTGGGAAACCCTATTCTTTTTTTAAATGCCTTTTTAAAAGCAGAAAAACTAAAAAAATCCAACAAGAATGGACGGGTTTGGGATCCCAAACCCAATTTTGAAAAATAATGCTTGTGGGGTTTTTGAAGGGAGAAAATATTTAAAATAAAGTGATTAGTTTACCACTAGCAAAGTGCATTGACTTTTTGTAAAAAGGAAAAAAAGTGATAAATAAAAAAACCCCCAATTTTTTTTAAATTTGGGGCTTTTCCCCAAACATACCCAAAAAAAGTGGTACATGGATGACAGGGGTGTGGGTTTGAGGAAAATTTTTTAAAAATTTCCAGTTTCTTTTAAAGAAATAAGACTTACCGTAACTTTAAACCTTATTGTCCCAAAAATTTTTTGGATTTTTTTTTCCGTTTTTTTTATCCCCTCCCTTTCAAAGAGCAAAAAATTTTTTTTTTTTTTGCCGTTTTTTATTTTTTTGGGGAGGGGGGGGCTTGTTTTTTGCAGGATAAGATAAACCTTTCAATGTTACCGGGAAACCCAACCATAATGAAAAAAAAAAAAAAAAGGTTTTTGGGGTTTAAAAAGTGAAAAAAAACGAAAATTGCCCATTTCATTTTTATTGATTTGCTTTTAGCTTTAATTACTTGTATTTTGAATTAGGCGAACAGTGTGATCCTGGCTATACTAAATAGTTTTTATTATATTTTACTACCTTCCAAACAATAAAAACTGAAACAAAAAAATTGGTTTTGCAGTGCAGTGCATTTTCTGAAACCAATAACTTTGTGTCTCATTCTCCGGTTCTACTTCTACTCCTCTCCCTCTTGCTGTTGGGGTCCCTCGGGGGTCAGTTTTTGGGTTTCCCACTCCTTTCTCAATTATACACCCCCCATTGGCAAAACCATTTTAAATATTTGGTTTCCCATTTACCTTCTTTGGGGATGACCCCCCAATTATACACCTTTTTCCGGACCTAAATCTCTCGGGACAAAAAAAACCATTGATTTTGGTCCACTGTTTTCTGAAAATCATGCCTTCTCTTCCCCAAACAAAAACCTCACTAAAACTGCTTCTTGTTTTTCCCCCATTAAAACCCAAACCCCCAAAATCTGCTATTTCTCTTTAGTATGGGGGCCCCCACTAAAACCCCCCCCTGGAGGGGCCCCCGGTGTCTTGGGGTTATTCAGACTTGATCTGTCATTCCCCCCTTATATCCAATCCCTTGCTCGTTTTTGTCCCCTGCCCCTAAAGAACATCTCCAGAATCCATCCTTTTCTCTTGTGGAAACAACTAAAACCCCTCTTTGGTTTTTTTATTTTTTCTCGTCTTGATTACTGTAACTCCCTGCTTATCAGTCCCCCAAATTTTGCAAACTCCCCCTCCCCTTTCTGCCCTAAAATGCAGAGCAGGCTTGTCTTTTTTCCCGGCGCTATACAAATGCCTTACCCTGGGTAAAAAAAAAAAAATTTGAAAAAGGAAGAAATTGAAAGAAAAGGGTGTTTTTTTCCCCCAAGTTTCAGCTCAAAAACAGAGCCTTTCTCAAGTTGGGGAAAGGCTCTGTTTAGAGCTGAATCGTTTGCTGGAATAAACCCCGTTTGCTTTCAGGCTTTTTCCTTTTAAAATTTTTTTGGTTTTTTGCAGACATTTTTTTAAGTTTAGGGATTTTGCCTATTCTATTGTTACAATACCCAGTGCTGTTTCCCCTTTTTTTTTGTTTTTTTTCCCTGTGTAAATTAAAGGGCCTGGTTGCCCACCCAAGTACAAAAATTACAGATAAACTAATTTTTTTTCACCCAAAAAAGCTCCCACAGAGGGGGGCACCCCCTTACATCCCCTTTCTCTCATCTCTTTTAAACCCCCCTCCCCCTTACCCCGCTCAGCTCCCGGGACTAAAAATTTCAGACCAAAATCTCGAACCTCCCAGGCCGTTTCGATTTTGACGTGCTGCCCCCGTTTTTGGGAACATGCTACCACGTCCCATCTGGCACTTTCCTTTGCCTTCGCTTTTTGGGAGATTTGTCTGAAAATACTTTTTCCCTTAGGCGGGCCCTTTCCAAAAAACCAAAATTGTAACCCACCCCTTTTTTTCACAACTTTTCCTGTCACCCCCTTTAAAACGGGCACTCACAAGCATTATTTTGTTTTTGATGTACAGTCTGGGGGGGGCGGTTCAGTTTTTTTTATTTTTAAACCCACCCCTTTATTTTTTAAACTTGACTGGACCTTTTGAAATTCAGCAATTCCCCCCCGTTTTTCCCCCGGGCCCACCCTCATAGATTGAAAGTCTCGCGAGCAGGGCCCTCACCCCTTGTGTCTCTTTCTGTAAGTAGTTTTCACTTTTGTAATGTATGTTTTTTGTCTGAATTATCCCCTTTACTTTGTAAAAAGTGCTAGGGAAAATTTGTTGGCGCTATATAAATAAAGATTTATTATTATTCTTGTTAGAGATGTGTGAAAAATTCTTTTTTTTGGGGGAGCGAGGTCTAGATTTTATTGGTGCCAATTTGGAGTGTATTTAACTTTTTGTTTTTGTTCCATTTTTTGTGGAAGATGGGATGACCAAAAAAACCCCACAATTTTTTGTTTTAATAAAATGATATTGTTTTTAGATCGACTTTTTGCCAAAATGAGGGGGTATCAGGGTTTTGCTTATTTTTTCATTGTTTATTTTTTTCAACAGGTTTAAAAGGGGAAAAAGTCCCTTTTTTTAAATTTAAAATTTTTTTAAAATTTTTTTTAAAATTATTTTTTTAAAAAAAAAATTTAAATTCCCCATTTTTGCCTTTAGGAGACTTGAACATGCTATCACTTCTACTATTTACTGCAGTACATGGGAATCGCTGAGCACAAGCCCTGGATAAAACTGCTGCTGCCCGGAAAAAAAATTTTTTTCCCCAAGGCAGTTTTCTGGTGCATTGCTGGGGTTCCGGCCCCCCTGCCCTCCTCAAGAGCAATGGGAGTTAAAACTTTAAGGGGAGAGGAGAAACGTAAACTCTAGCTTTAGAATGTATTCCATTGGGTAAAAAGAGGTTTGCGGTTTCCCACCCGGGGGAAAAAAATGGCACAGGGGGCAGATGTAGGGGAAAGTAAACTCCCCGGTTTTTTCGGGAAGAGTTTGCGTTTAACTATTTCAGGGGGTTTGGGAAGGGCCTCATGGGCCCTGTGCGGGAAAATGAGGGCAGTTGGGTTGACGGGGAACGGGGGAGGGTGGGGTTTTTTTTTTTTTATTTTTTTAAATTGGGGGGGCCCATTTACCTACCTAACTACGGGTACTAACCTACTGGAGATACCAATAGAATTACCCAAACCCAAATGGGGGGGCTTATTTTTACCTACCTACTTACCTACTTGTTGGACCTGTAGACCTACCAATCTACTGGGGGGCACTATAGACATACCAATCTACTGGAAAGACCTATATACCTACCACCCTACTGGGGGAGCTATGCACTTACCTACCTACTGGGGAGACTATTGACCTACCAACCTTTAGGGGGCCCTTTTCGCTCAACTTACTGGGGGGCCCCATTTGCCCATCCCAAAAAATTTCCAAGACAACCAAATAGCACCCCATGATTGCAACATTGGGAGGGGGGGGAACCACAGCAGGCCCAAGGCCTCATTTTACTGATCCTTTTGACTTTTGGTAAAGTTGATCACAGTTTTTTTGGGCCACTTGTTTTGAATCCCGCCCGGGTTTGGGGCACCCTTTTTCCCCCAGTTTTTTCCGGGGGAAACTGGCCTGTTTTTTGGCGTGCCCGGGGGGCGCTCTTTCTAACCAAGGGAAAATCCACTGCGCCCGCCTGTTTTTTAGGGCAGGGGGGTCCGGGGGCGCAGTGAAAGGGCTGGGGCCCATGATTTGGGCCGGGGGGGGTAGTTCGGGGCATTACTTTCGGGGAAAAGTCAACCGCGGCCTTTGGCAGTGTGGTTTGGCGCAGTGGGGGGACCGAGGCCGTGCGGTGGGTTTCGCCTTGGGTTCGCCGCCCGGAAAGGGAGGCACTCATACATGCGGGGGGGAAAAATTCCCTGGCCTCGCCAGTGGGGTGTGGGGCCCCAGTGCGGGGGGGCATGGGCGCAGTGCGGGACTTGGCGCCGGCGGGACTGGCCCCAAAAAAAAAGTTCCGATGCGAGACGGCTGGAAAAAGCAAGAAATCTTCCAAAATGTCGGGTGCGAAGTATTAAAACAAAATGCCTTTATAAAAGGGTTCAAATTTCCAAAGGGAAAAGAGCGAAAACTTAAAAAAAAAAAATTTACATAAAAAAAATCACTTTTCCCAAAATCCTAAATTTAAAAAAAATTTGGATATTGGGGGAAATTTCGGGGAAAACAGTAATTCTAAATTTTGAAACCTATTCTCATTTGGGGGAGAAAAAGCCCGCCCAAACAGAATGGGAGCAAAAGTGAACTATTAAAACCCGGGGGGAAATTTAGACCAATTTTAGGGAAACCCCGGCCGGGGGGTTGTTCAAAATAGAGTAAAAATGCTTTAAAAGGGGCTGAAGGGGTTTAAACTTTCCGGGACTTTGGGTAGCTCAGCCAAAACAGAATTTGGGCGATAGAGCCCTTTTTTAGCCTATGGAGAATTTTTTGAAAAATAGAATTTGGGGGCCCAAAAACCCCTTCTTGTCCCATGGGGAGAAGTTTAGGGCCAATTTAGAGTCCCGGGGGTAATTCAAAATACGTAAAAAGAAAGAAAGGCCCGATTGGCTGAGCTAGCGGGTGCTTGGGGTTCCCCGCCAATCAGAGCTTTAGGGTACTTCTCCCATTATATTTGGAGGGGAGTGGGGCCTGAAAAACTGGGGAATCAGGGTGGGGGGCATGAAAATTTTAATAAAAAAATTATTTTTATTTAAAAAGTTTTAAAAAATTATCAGATAAAGGCAGAAACCCTTTTTCAAATTTAAAACAGTTAAAAACCGAACAAAGCGTTTTTTCGCCGAGCCCGGGGCTACTTTGGGAATTGCAATTTGAGGAAATTGCGGGAAAAAAAAAGTAAATTTAAAATTTTTTAAGCTATTTTCATTGGGGGGGCAGAAGGAGCCAATCAGAATAAAAAGCGACAAAAAACCCCTTTTATCCTATGGGGAAATTTGGACCAATCAGAATAGGAGCGACAGGGGGCCCCTTTTAACCTATGAAGGAGTATTAAAACCCTTTAGAACAGGAGCGAAAAAGGGGAAAATCCCCTTATTCCTTTGGAGAAAAATTTTGGGCCAAACAAAAAAAACCCAAAGGGGGGGGACAGTTCAAAATAAGTTTAAAAAAACAGAAAAGAGCGGATTGGGGTGAGTAGCGGTGGTTGGTATCCCCGCCAATTTAGAGCGCGGTACTTTGCCCCCTTATAGTCTATTTGGGGATGGGGGCTCTGAAAAATTTAGGCAGCGCCCTGCGGGATGAAGTATTAATTTAAAAAAATTATTTTTATTAAGTGTAAAACATTAATTTAGATAAAGAGCAGGAAAAACCTTTTTTTACAAATTAAAAAAATTTAAAAAAACCCCAACAACGGTTTTTCGCCCGGGCCCGGGGCTTTCATTGGGAATTGCAAAAGGGAAAAATTTGCCGGGTAAAAACGTTTTTCAAAAAGTTTAAACTATTTCATTGGTCGGCATAAAAGCCAAAACAAAAAGGAGCGCAATGTCCCAAATTTAACCTATGGAGGAGAATTTACAATCGAAAAAGGAGCAAAAAATGTTTCCCCCTTTTTCCTTTGGGGAAAAATTGCAAACATATTCAAAGGGGGGAAGTTCAAAATTTCAGTAAAAAAGGGAGAAGGGTGATTGGTTGAAACGGGGGGGCTGTCCAGCTTAGCAAACAGGGGCGGGTACTTTCTCATAGAGTTCTATGGGGAAAAAAAATTCTGAGGCGCTCTGTGATTGGCTAAGTTAAAAAGGGCCCTTATTTTTGGGCCAATGGGAGAGCGGGGCGGGCGCTCCTATGGTTTTCTAATTTCAATCGGAAAAACAAAATGTTTCACGGCCGAAACAAAATTTTAACATAAAAGAAATTGTCCCGTTGTTTATTTAAAACGAATAATAATTTTGGGGGTAACGGAAAAAAAAAAAAAAAATTTAAAATTTAATAAAATTTATGGGTTTTTTTTTTTTTATTTTCGTTAGCCCGGATCAATAGTATAGGCCGAAAATTTAAAAAAATTTAAAAAAGATTTTTATTGATTTTAAAATTTTTTTTTTTTTTACCCCTTTTTTTAAATTTGTTTTAAAATAACTTCGGGGGCCCATTTGGTAGTGGTTTTAATTTGATTTTGGCCATGTACAGTTTTATTTCAGATTGGATTAGAAAAAACCCCTAAGGAGCGTCCCCTCGCTCTCCTTTTTGGGCCAAATAACGGGCCTCTTTTAACTTTGAAAATCACAGAGCGCGCTCAGAATTTTTTTGCCCATAGAACTTTGAGAAAGTGTCGCGCCTGATTGGGTAAGCTGGCGAGCCCCGCCCCTTAAAACCCAATTTAGTGTTTCTGGGATTTTTACTGTTTTTTGAACTGTCCCCCCCCCTTTTAATTGATTGGTCAAATTTTTTTCCATAGGATATAATGGGCATTTTCGCTCCTATTCTGATTTGGGCAATTCTCCCCCCATAGGGGTTATAAAGGGGGCAATGTCCCCTCCTTTTTGATTGGGTGGTTTTATGCGACCAATTTAGAAAAGCTTAACAATTTGAATTACTGTATTTCCCCGGGGATTTTTATTTTCAATTCCCTTTGTAGCGCGGTCTCGGCGACAAACGCGTTTTTTGGGTTTTTAAAATGTTTATTTTTTAAAGAAGGTTTTGCTCTTTAAACTGACAAGGGTTTTCATTAATAAAAATTTATTTTTTTATTAATTTGTTCATGCCGACGGGTGAGGCCTAGGTTTCAAGCGCCCCTCTTTTCCTAGAAATATAATGGGAGAAGTAGCTCGCGCTTGATTGGGGTGGGAAATAAGCCCCCCCGGGGCTAGCCAAAAAGCTCTTTTTGTCTTTTTTCTGTTTTTGAAAAGTTCCCCCCTTTGATTTTATTGGGGCCAAAAATTCTCCCCTAGGATATTAAAGGGACTTTGTATTTCCCATTCTGATTGGCTTTAGCTAGCCAAAGTCCCCCGGGTTTGCTCAGCCCCAAACAGCTCTTTTCTGCATTTTTTTTGTATTTTTAAAATATCCCGCCGGTGGATTTGATTGGTTTTTAAACTTCCCCCTAAGGGTTTTTTTGGTTCACTGTGCTCCTATTCTGATTGGCTGGTTTATGCCGACAATGAGAATTTGGTTTAGAAAATTTGAAAAACTGTATTTCCCCGGGAATTTTCAATATCATAATTCTTGATATTGCCCGGGTTTTAGGGGTTTTTGGGAAAAGGGGTTTTTTTTTTTTTTGCTTATTTATTTTCGTTCAGTTTTTTTCTGACAAGTTTTTTCCGCCCTTTTATAAAGGGAATTTTTTTGGAATCCTACCCGCTGGGACGGGCGGAGCGCCGAGATTTTTGGGCGCGGTTTTTCGTCTGCTTCCTCCCATGTTCCCATTCCCGTTCCCCTTCGCCTTGCCGGGGAAACATTTAGACCAAAAAAAAACTGGTTTTTGCCTGCGGAGCTTCCCCGGGGCTGCACTGGCCTCGCTTTGCCGATCGGCCCTCGTACAGCCCCGGGAAAATTTTCGAAAAGGGGCCGGGGTCCCCCAACCCCGGGAAAGGAAACCCCCCGCCCCCCACCCCGCCCACTGCCCCCCCCTTCTTGGGGGGGGCGCAGCTGAAAGTGCCGAAAACTGCGCCTAAAAACGGAAAACCCCGCGGGCCGACAGCGGGGGGTTCGGGCGGGGGGCGCGTGTATGCCCAAAAAAAGGGCGGGAAAAAACCCCCTTTATACATGTTGCCCCCAAAAGTTTAAAATGGCCGTGTTTAGGCTTGTCTTCCAAAAAAACAATAAAAATATCCCTTTTTCCCGGGTTTTAAATTAAAAGGGAGGGTTTAAAAAGGGCCCCAGCAAAGGGGAAATTAAAAATAAAAAAATTCCGTACTCCCTTACCCCGAACCCTGAAGCTCCCCCCCCATCTTTCATTTCCCGCCAAAGGGGAGGTGGGCGTCTCATCATTTCCACGCCCGGCGACGTGGGGTGACGGGACTCACGCCGCCTGTGGGAAAATTTTTGTGGGCAGGGGCACTTTTCTCTGGGTCCGCAGCGATTCAAATGTATGTGCGTTTTCCCTAAGCCTGGAAGTCACCCAAACCCGGGGGTGCGGTCAGGGGGAGGTTTTATCCGAGGCACAAGCCCCGGATAAAACTGCCCAGTGACGCCCAGGCTTGTAGCTGGGGGGCCCTGGGGTTCCCCGGGTTTTTGCAACTGCGACCTTTTGTGACTCCTTGCTAGCCATGAGCGTATCATATGTTGAAATGTTGAACGCAGGTCATGTCGCAAAGCCTAAATGTGCTGCATTGTAAGCGCAATGGTTTGTGCACAAGAAAAGGCTGCACAGAATTTTTGAAAGCTAACTAATGTTAGCTAACTATGCTAACTAATGTTAATTATCAAACTAAATACAATTAAATAATTTAACAATAAGATGAAATTAATATTAAATTATACAATCTAAAAATGTTAAAAAATAAAATAGTAAAAAAATTAATATTAAATTATATATTATAGAAATAATAATAATTTAAATAATATAAATTAAAAAATACAGCATTACATAAATCTCTTATTAATTTTACAGTGATTAAAAAACCCCACCACAGGCTAAAAAGAAAAGCCATTAGAATAGCATGTCATTGAATAGAAACTATGGTAGTGATCTTCAGGGGTCCTAACATCCCGTACGCTGAACACCGTAGATGACAAAAAATTCCAAATGCCAAAATTGTGGTTTTTTTTGGTCATTTCACATCTTCTAAAAATAAAACTGATCAAAAATGTTCATGTATTCCAAACTGGTACCAATAAAAAGTACACTTCAGCCCTCAAAAAATGCACTCTCACACAAGTCCGTGGGTAGAAGTACAAAAACGTTATTGGTCGCAGAAAAAGGCGCCACGGCAAAAATGTCAAAAATAGAAAATGTTTGCATTTTTTTATGTTACCAAAACATAATAAAAACCGTACATGTTTTATTATTGCTGGAATTGAATCAACCAGTGGAATACAGATAACACATCATTTATACCAAGGATTGAACGCCATAAAAACAAAACCCTCGCAACCACATGGCGCAAGTGCATTTTTGTCACATTTTGCCCCACTTAGAATTTTTTTTTACAGTTTCCAAGTATATTCTATGGTACGATGAATACCCCCTTTTTAAGTACATCTTGTCCCAAAATAAAAAACCCCCATATGTCTTGTAGTGAATTTAAAAAATTAGTCCTGAGAAGACGGGAGGGAAAAGTGGATTTTAAAAAAAAAAAAAGGGAAGGGAAAGGGTGTGCACTCCTTTTAAAGTATTCTGGGGCTGTGAAGGATAACAAAAACCCTTTCTGTAATTTCAAAAAGTTCACAGACTAAAGATGCAAAAGCTCCCGTTTTAAAGAGGGTTTGGCGAATTTTTCAAAGCCCCGCCGTTCTTACATTTTCAGCCTTGCAGCTTTTCCTCAGAAAACATCTGGTTTGGGCAAAAAAAACAATATTTGGTCTCCCAACACCCAAAAAAATTTTGGGCATAGGTGCACACTGGTGGCGGGTAACTTTAAAAAACACAACCAAAAATCAGAGCACACAAACTACACTAAAAGCTATAAAAAAGGGAACATAGGGGTTTTTGGGAAAAAAGCATTTTGTGCTTAGAATACATAAAAAACTTTTTGGGGTTTTCTTATTCACTTTTTTTGATCAAAAATCCCTTAAGCCCACCTGCCAATTTTGGCAAGGCGACCTAAATACGGGGGAACCTACTCTACCTTCCCTCTCTTTGGTCCTTATTCGGGACCTTCCCCAATTTCAGGGAGAGAAGTTTTTCCAGCGACAATTTAAAACTCTGCATTGTTTTAAAAAAGCCTGTGCGGGTGGGGGAGTGAAAGGGAAAAAAAAGGGGGGGCCCAGCCACTCCCCTTTAAAAAACACCTAGAAAAACAAACATTTGGTCTGCACATCCACAGAAAAAAACTTTTTAAAAAAAAAATTAGATGGGTTTGCAAAAGGGTTGTGGCAGTAACTACAAACAAAAACCAATATCAAACCGCACACTACAAGCCAAAATAAAAAAAAATTCAAAAGAAATAGGGAATTTTTTAAAAAACATTTCTGCTCTTAGAAAACATGGGAAAATTTTGGGTTTTTAGTTCCCCATTTTTGATAAAAATTCTTAAGCCCACCTCCCCCTCACCAAAAAAGGGGGCCTCAATAAAAGGTGGGGGAAACCCACTCTGTTTTTTACCCTCTTTGGGGCCTGTTCAAAACCCCATTTGGGAGAGAAGATCCACTACCGTTTTCTCTGCAAGGGCGGGAGGGGGAATAGAGCTTTCACACTTTTGCTCAAAATCTGCAAAGTGCTGTGGATATATTTGAAGATTAGTGAAAAAAATAGGCCTGTTCGTTAAGGGCCTAATAAATGTATTTCTGATTTTTTTATTTTTTCCCCTTTTTCTAATTAAAAACTTAAAATACTTTTTTTTTACTTTAAATTGTTCATTCATCAAAAATTTGGTTTAGAGGGGTTTGTCTTTATTTCCCACATACGGCAAAGCCCGCACAAAACGGTTTTTCGCAGGGCTTTTGGTGCGCCCCCTACAAAAACACCACCCTAGTTTCCCAATTTATGACCCTGTTTGTCTAATGGGCTTTTCTTTTATTTCTAGCCTGCTATGAGGTGTCTGTAATTTCTGATAAAACCCCCAAAATAACTCCCCTTAAAAAACCCGAATGAGAAAAGGATTTATTTGGGAGATGCGTTTTCTAAATTAATTTTATTTATATTAAATTTTAAATTTTAAAATTAAATTTTTGATTTTATCCCTTTTTATTAAAAAAAAAATTTTAAATCAAAAAAGGTTTTTTTGAAAAGAAAGAACACCGTACAATTAACAATGCACAAATTGTGATCTTAACAGCAACTGATCACTTAAAAATTACAAACGTCAAGCAGACTATAAAGAAAAAAAAAAAGAAAGAATAAGCCATATTGCATAATACAAAGACTGAGTTTACAGACATGGATCATATATTGGAAGGAAATGTTAGGCGTCATCAACAAAGCTAATAAATCATTGAACACTAAGGTCAAATAGTGAATACCGGAGCAAGGAGGAGGTATTGGTCATGGCAGAGTAAAGTATAGCAACTAACTTCTGACCTTATTTGCCCTTAAAGTAGAAGTGTCTAGCCTCTAGAAGTAATAAGTGGAGTTTGTCCATGGGAGCCATCTGTCCCTGATTTTTGCTTCCTTATGCGGGGGAACACTAAGGCTAGTCTCAGAACGGAATTGGTAATTTATTAGTCATATGAGCCAGTCGTGTTGGCGTCAAATACCATCTTAATGAAATTTTCCTAGAGAGTTCCATGTGATTAGCGCAGTTGGAGTGCCTACTTATAACGCTAGCTGCCTGAGACCAGCATTCTGTAGGGAAAGCTTGTCCTAACTCAGTTTCCCATCTTGTTTCATAATCTGGTTTACCAGAAAACCCATCGTCAAATAGGGTTTGATATGCGGCCGAAAGACTTTTCTTGGTCTTAGAATGAGTCCATAATAGTATATGAAATGGGAAGGAGGGGCCAGAGCCCGTTGGCCATTCAAGCGCTTGTACCGCATGTCTGACTTGTAAATATAAAAAGAATTGAGTGCGAGGGATGGGGAAACAGTGACGCAGTTCTTCAAACGAGCAGAACCAGTTACCGAAGAAGAGCTCCTCTATCGATTCAATCCCTAAATTGAACCAGAGATGGATAGGAATATCTGGCACCAAACAATAAAATACTGAGAGTGGACAATTAGTCCGGGACACGAGGACTTTTCTATTGAGGACTATATAATTGCGCCATGCTGCTACTGCATCGGATAGGGTCATTAATCTGAGTTCTGGAGGTCTCCAGCCACACAGCATTGCCAGTAAATAATCTTTAAAGGAACCCCTAGAAATAGTAGAATTTTCAAGGTGCAGCCAATGCTGCGAATCAGGAGAACACCAATATAAAGATAACGCCTCTAATACTTTAGCTACATTATATTGCAAAAGATTTGGGACAGAGAGGCCTCCATGATTAATCTTTCTATAGAGGTGTCGTTTCTGCACTCTGGGTCTTTTCAGGCTCCAAATTAAGGGAAGTAACGTTTGAAGTTGGTTAAAAACTCC
>JAODAL010068103.1:0-16967 GCA_025379985.1 Phyllomedusa bahiana
CATTCCCCGTCAATAAAATAGTTGGACATTGGGGTTTGGGGTAGATAGACAGTGAGGTTTTATTTAAACTTTTCTGTAGTTTATTTTGTTTTTTTTTATTAAAACTTTTGTTTTTCACCTGTCCCTCAAAAGGGGCACAAAACAAACTCTGTTTCTACATGGCCAGTAAACTTTTTTAGAAAAAATTTTGGGGAAGTGGGCCCTTTTAACCTTTTTAAAGGCATAGATACCTTTCCCATTAAATTTTTGTTTGTTCATTTGCTTTCCCAAAAGCAAAATCGAGAACCTTTTTCCCCAAAGGACTATGTTTTGGTGCCGTGGGGTTTTTATACTGTAAATTCCTTCACCTACTTACTGGTGTGTTGAAAACGCAAAAAAATCCATTAGATTACTGCCCTACTTCTGGCAGATTGTCTATTCCCTCCCTCTTTCTTCTCGAATGTTAGGAAAGGGGGGAGATTTTACTGGCAGATCAAATGTGGAGAAGAGGAAAGTACCAAGAAGGGAAAATCTGAAGCTGTGAATAGGGAGAAAAAGCCCACAGGGGAGGTACAAGTGTAAAGGGAGCGAGCACCAAGAGATTCTAGCATTTAAGCACCATACCCACATTTGTTTTTACTACTGGAGAAAAAACCGAAATCGAAATTTCGACTGCAAATGAATTTTTCAGGGGGGCTAAAATTTAAATGTTTTTCCGCACAGGAACACTGCCGGGTTATCCTCGTTGACTATTATGCCCAGGAGATCCATATGATAGGTTACATGCAGATGGGAAAACCTCTTGGTTCTTTTGAAAGTACAAGTACTGTTGGAGGCGGTGGTGCCATTATTTATTTATTGGACTGTGACATTGAACACTACTATCTTTGAACAATAGGGTTGAGAAATTTTCTTAATTTATTTGGTATTACTTCTTTCCCCTGTAAAATAAGTGGGTTTCCCCATTGATTCCCTAAAGGAGGATGATTGTATCCCTAACATAGATATATTTGGGTTTATGATACCCTTTAAAGCATATAATATATATATATTAATATATATAAAAATATAAATATATTTAATATATTTAAAAATATTTTCTTTTTCTGTATAAACCCCCTTTTGGGTTTATCAAAATCGTGTTCATTGTTTTTCTTTTGAAAGATTCAAATTGTTAGGGTTGTTTTTTACCCTGTAGTAAATACCCCGTTGCTTTTCCTCGTTTCTTGCCCCTTAAAGTTTCCCTTGAGGGATCGATGTATTGAGGGGGATCGAAAAAATGTTTTGAAAAATTTTTTTGAGGGATAATTAGGGTTTTTAGGTAGATTAGGGTGAGATCCGACAGGGGGCGCCCTTGTAGGGGGCCCTATGGTTATAATTATTGGGTATTCACCTTTTATAATATTTTGTTCCGGGAATAGAAATATTTTTTTTCCCTTTTTAAAAATTGGGATATGGGTTAAGTATTTGTAGTTTTATAAATGTTTTTTTGCGTTTTTAATTATTAAATGTATATTTGTAGGACCTTACCTTTTCTGTGAGTACTTTATTTGTTGTACAGGGATTAGAGTTTGTACTTATACCAATTAGTCCGTGAATGGGTCTAGCGGGTCTGAAAATAATAAAATGAAAATGATTGCCAACTTTAATTTTTTTTAGGATATACCGCTAATACAGTTAAATGATTATTTTTTTTTCAATGTTGAAGGTGTCTTCACCTGTTCAATTGCATTATGCCCTCCTAACAAAGATTCTAAAAGTTTTCATTTTAGCATACTCTATCGACTCTAAATTTTTATTGAACCAGGATCTACACTGCTTTATTGAATATTCTATGCACCCAATACACAACACGGATATTTTTGTGGGATTTCCAAACTGCCATTCTTCGCACAGAATATAGAAAAATGTTCTATCTTCCAGCAGATATACTCGAGTGGATCTCCTGTACAGTACAATGTAATGGCCAGCAGGAAATCCGAAAACTGACATGTTTTTTTTTTTGCGCAAACTGCGGCAAAAAATCCGGTGCCAGCGATGTTTGAACATGCCAATTTGTCAGATTTTGGTGCATTTTAATATATGCCTGTGTGTAGACACAGTTCCTAACTGTATGGGTGACATGTACTGCAGAGCAGTTTGGGCATTTATTAACTGGGGGTATACTGAGATGTTGGGGCATTATTTTCATAAACATTTTATGGTGCCTTCTTTCTAATTATCTCTTTGTGTGTGGCAGTGTTTTTAGGGCTATATCTTGAGTGAAACTTCTGCATTACTGTTTTATTTCAGGTCAATGATTGGAACAGCAGGCAACTCATTGGAGTTTTAACGTAACAGGATAGGACTATTAAAGATTGTGAAGAACTAGGGTATTAGAGGGGTTTCAGGTTGTGTTTTTTTTAGAGATAAAAGATGTGTTTTATAAAATAAAGATCTCAGCTGTCATGGAAGTTTGAGCTGCGTAGAGAAGAAAGTGGGAATAAACTACATCATAAGAAAAAGATGAACCTGTGAGTCATGGATTTAATAGTCACATATTCTGTCTGTGATTTTCAAATCAGTTACTGTATTCACGATCAATGTGTAATGTAAAGGTGCGTCTGCAAGAACAGGCTGTATGGACAAAGAAATAGTCCTACACATCCTTTTTTATTTCAGCCAACTGTATGGTGTATTCAATCAATGTACCATGTATTATTTAGTTATTGAACAGAAGTGGTGTCAAATTAATGCAACGAGCATCTGAGACATCTTCAAGTCTGCCTAAATTCAAATTTCTAGTATGATCGCCCAAAAAGTTTCTCGACTGTAATCCTTAATCAAACATAGGGTTAGGAACTCCAGTAAGAGACTATTTTTGGCCATTCTAACCTCTTTACTCGACACTTGATGTATGAGTATGTCAGGCGTCGGTAAGGGGACTTTGTAGTGGGGTGGCTCCTAATTGTAGCTGTTCACCCGCCAGTAACCAGCACGCGGATTGTATATGATAAACCGAAAAGGACTGGAAAAACCCTAACCTAACCCCGTATTATACTTTTCTGTTTTCAAGCAAAATATTATGGTATTAATTGAGTCACTGTATGGTGGAATTATTTAGGTTAGTGAAATAGGGATTTGGTCAAAGTCAAATTTAAAGAGAACCTGTCACATAGGTGATGCCACTTCAATTGCTGAGGGACAGACTAGTATAGACCTGGCTGTTTCCAACGCTGTGTCACTTAATCTGTACGATGTGTTGTTTTAGAGCTTTAAATGCTCAAATATTATTCATGAGCTGTGTTTGCCCCACCATCAAAGGCTAGCCCCACGCCCCAACTGGCAGTTATCTCACATGTTTCTACCTATTCAAAGTAATAGGTTTATCTAGTTTCAGGTGGGTGGGGCTAGTCTCAGGTAAAAACCTGCCAATTTGAGCACTAAATAATCTAAAAACATACTGACGATCTTACAGAATATGAGGGACCGCAAGCGACTGGAAACATGTCCGGTCTGTCACTAGCTTGTGCTGTTCTTCAGCAAGGGAGGTATAACCTATTGTGAAAGGTTCTGCATTAATCTCGAGGCGGTTTGGATTTTAGGCCTTGCCTTTTCTATGTCACTCTCAGGACATCAGGAGGCACCATCTCACAATGGTTCTTCTTGATATCACTTCCTATCTAATGCCACTGTTCTATGGACATTAGGCTGGATGTGATGTCAGAGCAAGTGACATTGGGTGGGACTACATCAGTGAATCGGAAGAGCTGTGATGAGAGGTGAGATAACCTAAAAACGTACTAAATCCTGTAAATTCAACCTCAATAACAATTAAGGCAAGAAAAAAGTAGTATAATTTAGTTACTGTGTGCTAAGAATATTTAGTCAACAGAATGTTACACTCGTTGGTGAATGCAGCAACAATTATTATTTTTACGGAAGCTGGATTCACAAAGAGCCACAGAACAAACAATAATTTTATTGTTGCTTTTCTCTATTATTACATCTGAAATTTTATGCTGTGGTCCTCAAAAATTGTATCAATAAATGACTAGTGTAAGTAGGCCTTTACCGGGTTTGCCTAGCCATACCTGGTTGCCCAATCTGACGTTGGGTTTGGAAAGTAGCCTCTAACGACGGATGGGAGTCGAGTTGTTTTTCCTATGACAACCATCCATATGACCAGCAAGTATTGTGCGGCAAGTCTAGTTAATTAGTTCAGGAGCGTGCACAATTCATGCTGGTCAGGGGACAGTTGCCTTGGGAACTGAGTCACCCATCTTGTAATAGCATCTCTATGCCTGATATTAGATCTGGTGGGAGGGTATGCCTGGACACCGCCTTTAATGGCGGATGTTTAATCTTGGTGCGTGGAGCAGAATGAGCTGTAAATATGGCCCTCTTAAAAGATAGTAATATTTGCAGCATGTACGGGTACAGGTGAACCTCTGAATACAGAAAATTCTTTGCGAGTAATATGATTTAGTGACATTTTGGGAATCAACGTTTCAATTGATTTCCTGACCCATCATTTATTGTTGAAGAGCAAAATATGCTATTTTGCGATCTAACCATGTAATGCTTAAAGGTATATTTTCTTTCTTAATGGGAATGTTACTTAATGGGGTGTAAACATTTCATAAGTCCATTGTCCTTTCACTTTTTATCATCAGAGAGGAGGAAAACAGATTGCAGCCCCTTCTGATACAGACAACAAAGGCAATGTTAATCTGCCACCATGTGCTCTTATCAAATGATTGAGTTCTTCAGAGCAGATGATAATTGTACGTCTGCTAAGTACAGTATATTTTATGTCAAGAAAAAGAAGCTGATCAAAGTACAGAACAAATGCGTACATCTGCTTTTACACACTTCAAATCTCAATTTCAAATCGACAGCATAAAATTCAAGAGAGATATTGAGTAAATTGAAAAATTCAACAAATGAATAAAGGGTCAGTTTTATCAAATATCAAATAAAGAGCTTTAAAATTTGTAAATTTCCCCCACCATATTTCACTCATTTCCTCATACTACTGTAAGTTCAAGTTGAAAGGGTACAGGAAACCATGATACAGAAATATTTGATGGGAAGGATATAGTCTTTGGCTGGCACTCCATATGCCGGGTCTTACAAGGCATGTAAAATATCTTCTGGATGAAATGTTCTCTGACGGTATTTTTACTTCGCAGCACCGTGTTTTTGGCGAAGTTGTGTGATTAAAACGTGGGGTCGGGTTTTTGGCTGATTTCCCATTGACCCAGTACATTAGAGCTATGGGAATCCAATGGGAATCCAGTGGGAGATAGAACATGTTCTATATTCAACCGGATGGGCCGAGGTTTAGAAACCCACACGTAGAAAAAATGTCTGGTGGCTGTGTTGTGTTACCCGCACAGATGTATTTTTTATTGCGGTCTTGGGGCACAGGTTACAGTCAGATTTTTGGCGGCTTAAATACTGAATCCGCCCAAAAAATATGCGATCCAGTAAAACCAATTGCTTTATAGACATAGCTTAAGGGGGGGGGGAAAAAAATAAAAAAAAAGCATTAAGGGACACATTAGTATGAAAACTGTCTAGTCTAAAACTCAATTTGTTGCCATAGCAAGAGCCGCCAATCCAGAGCGCCCCTCTAATTTTATTCAGAGCACTATATGAAATTAAAGGGGTACTCTGATTGGTTGCTATGGGGAACAAAGTGAGTTTTAGGGCCACATGTATGAAAACTGTCTAGGTCTAAGTCTTACGGCACAGCTGTATATGGGGGCATTCTTTGTGTGGCACTGTGTAGGCAGCATTGTCCGGCAGATGCAATGTATCTAGGGAAGTGTTTAAGGGAAACCGTAGCTGACTTGTCTAAGGCGAAAACCGGGCTGACACTGTTTAAGGGAATTTTCTGGCAGATGCAAAATGTACTGGGTCAGTTTTTAAAGGAAAAAACCTGGCTGACTCAATTGATGGGAAAATGACCTGATACTTTTTATACGGGAAACCTGGATGCACTGTTTAAGGGGAAACCTAGAGCCAATTTGGGAGGGATCAATCTGGCTCGATGTTTAGCGGAAATCCTGGCTGAAACTCTTTAAAGGGAAAACTTGGTGACACTATATAAATGGGTAACTTAGCTGACACGGAGGGATAACTTGACTGGCTCTGTTTAAGGGGAGGAAACAGCTTCAGGTTCTGATGGAACAGGCTATTGTAAAAAGTATTTCTATTTATTGGGGCCGTTGTAAGCACTTTTTATTAAGGCCATTTGGGCTGTTATTTTTTACAGTGACACCACATGATATTAGCATTTTGGTGGGGTTAGGCTATGTATACTACGGCAACTTGTAAAATACCGTCCTGATTTGGCATAGACATCCGATCAGTATTTTTTACCGCGTTTTTGTCAGCGCAGATTTTCGCCAGGTCGGTTTTCGGCTGTCCCAAATTCAACAGTTGTATACATCTGGCCGTTTTCCACTGATTATAGAACATGTTCTATTTTTTTTGAATGGATTTTTGGCGATTGAAATCCGGCTCAGAAAATTGATCTGTGTGGACTACGGTCAAATTTTCTAAAAAATCCAACCATAAACCACGTGCCAGTAGGATGACATTTCCTAAACTGTAAACATCTTTTAATGATCTTTTTCTTGAATCAAATAAGCATTATTATACATCTTTTACACTACATGTATAAAGCTTAGACAGAAAATACGTATGGATACATTCCCAGCTAATAATATTTAATCTCTATGGAGCGATTAAAGTAGAATACACTTGTGCAATGGAATTGTTCACAATTACAATTTATATTCTACAGCAAAGTGTCTGGGTTCCCAAGGAAAAAAACCCCACAACTGGGGGCAATTTATTTTGCACCGATCCAGATCTGTAAGCCATTCTGATTCTTCAATCGCTATTTTTCTCACCTTGATTTCTTTTTCTTGATCAGTTTTTAAAAGTTGACCGGCACTCGGCCATAGTGGTCAGCAGAGGTGATTAATATGCTCTGATGGAAAACAGTAACCCGGCGGCAACTCTGCGCCGCCTTCTTGTACTTATCTGAAATTATCTTTTCCTGAGTTTAAAAAAGACGATGGACCCGAAAAAATGGCTTTCGATGTAAAAAATGGACCATGAAGTGACGTGACACAGTGAAGAGAAGCTATGAACAACACAGACCATGATGGAAATGTTTTTGGCAGAAACGTTAAGCGAGATCGTCATATAACATAGTACTAATACATGTATAGAAATCGTGGATTTGTTTCATACAAATAAGGGCTCAAGTCTAGATATTTCATTAAGCCCTAAATCTATTGTGTTTGGAATTTAACATTTATATCCATCATTGTTCTATTTACATTATAACATACGATTTCTTTAATATTATGCAAAATTTACTGTTTTCTCGTCTTCTCCTGGAAGGATCTATAGAAATAAATGAAATCAGGATGATGTCTCAGAATGCCACTCCCGAACTCCAGAAAGGTGCAAGATGAAAGCTCATAGAAAAAACCTGGTGTGGATTTAAAGAAAAGCCTGCAGATTATTCTAGTGTTGACCCAGGTACCCCAGTGGAGTCCGGTTTGTAAACAATCCAGCATGCTAAATAACGCATGACAGCTGCTGTTATCTGAAAGTTTTTACTCCTCTAGTGCAATGAGACCAACAGTTAGGCTAGATTGTGTCAGTTTATATTCAAAGCTGTCCAGATCTCACATTGATAACACTCGTGGTGCCCTTTTTAGCTTTCCTATGGTATCTAGTTTTAAATTATTAGTATTTGGATAATATTTTAATCCTGTAATTTTTGTCCAAATGTTTTGATTTTACTTTTTCAACAATATGATATACTTAGTTTTTTGGACTACAACCTTATAGACAAGTTCGTCTGTGCAAAAAGTTTTAGGCAGGTGTAGAAAAAAATACAAGTAAGATATATCTGTCCTTAATACACTTCCATGAAAAGGGTTATTTGTTGGGAATTTTATTAAATTTATGCAAACAATTGCAAAAGTGAAATAAAGCTGAAGATAAATCGAGAATCAAATCTATATTTAGGTATGACCTTCCTTTACCATGCTTGGCACACAGTGTTTTAGAGGAACAGAGTGGTAATTCCAAATCATCTTTGGGAGAGAATTTAAACCTCATAAATCTTCCTGTGCGGATGTATAAGGGCCTGGTTAACACGACGGCTTATTCTAGCGTAATTGGGACGGAGATTTCGCCGCAATAATTAAGGCTTGATAAGGGGCGGGACATGGGGCGTGCTCGCCGCGGCCCATTGACATCACTTTATCCACGGCGCGTATCCTGCCAGGATAATGTGCATGTCCACTTTTTCCCCGCCCGGTTGGAATTCGCCCAAGAGGGGGACAGAAGAGACGGAATCCATAGTTTCTCTATGAGATCTGTTGGATTACCGTATGCCTGGGACGGATTCGAGCGTTATTGCAGGCCCGTACGGCGCGCAATACGGCTGCGATCCGTGCACACAAAATAAGCCGTTAAGTGAACGGCCTCTTAACTTGCTCAAATCCTTGTTTTTTTCATGTAATCCCAGACAGACTCACGATGATGAGATCAGGGCTCTGTAGAGCCATATCATCACTTACAGAGCCCCCCCGCACTCCCGCGGACTCCAAAGGGAGGGTCACACCAAATATTGGTTTTGTTTTGTTTTTTTTTGTTCTCATTCACTGCATTTTGTTACTTGATATCAAAAAAACATTTGAAGCCTCATATTAAACCAACATTTGCTCATGTTCGTGGGTATCCGATTGGAATATCCTTAAAAATGTTATAAGGAAGGATACTGTAGCAAGGTCATGACTCAGTGCCATTAGAAGATTATATAGACAAACTTATTGGACTACGTTTGTTTGTAATGTAGCAACCCAAAAACACTTTTGGGGACTTTATGAAAATTGTCTAAGGTCTATGGTTCACACGGCTTAACTGCGGGGACGTTATTACGTTCCCACATTACGCCGTGTGGCAACGGGGGCGGGGAGCGGGGGGAGGGGAGAGGGGGACTGCACTTCCGCCGGCCATAGACTTGCATTTACCTTCGGCGCGTATACGCCGCTTGGTTAATTTCACATGTCACTTATTCCTCGCCCGAAGTAGGGAGAGGAGACGTAATCCATAGTTTTCTCATATGAGAAAACTGTGGATTACTGTAATGGATCATGAGGACGTTTTCAGCCCAGTATATTCTGCGCACTTCGGCGCGAAATACGGGACCGAAATTTCGGGCCCATTCTTAAGCATGTGAACATGGCCTATGAAGAGTATGTTCACACGGCATATTGCGGCACACATTTCGCAGTGTATAATACTGCTTTATACGCTGCAAAATGCGGGTTGCAATTACGGTAATCCATAGCTCTCGTAGAGAACTATGGATTATGCATCATCCTCCGACACGTATAATACGATTGTATTGTATGCGCGGGGGGAGAATGTACATGTCAATTGTAGTGGCGACATATGCGCTGTTAACAATGCATTGTCTATAGGCTGGCGCCTGGCCGGTCTCCGCGAGCTTTAGGAATAAGCTCGCTGATCGCGCCGTTGTTCCAAAAAACACCGGCGTTTTGCGGCGCATACTATACGCGCCCCGCAATATACCATGTGAACATAGCGATGATTTCTTTGTTTCCATGAGCAACCATTCAGAGCTCCCCTTTCATTTTTTTCTGAGCACTAGATGAAATATAAGGGACGCTCTGGTTGGTTGATATGGGCAACAAAGAAAGTCTTAGATCTAGAAAATTTAAAGACTGCGTGGTCTACTGAGCTTTTGTGTGTTAGTAACCTTAAAGCTTGTACATTTGGTAAATATGAGCAAAGCATTTGGATTTTCTATTGGCCCTATCATGATTTACGCTGTGTGTTTTGGACAAAGACGTGGCTGATAGATGCGCGCTTAATTCCAAAGCACGGGGAGAAGCCACACACCAAACAGGGGGGTTCGGGAAATGTGATCTGAATAGTGAGCTAGCTGTTACTATTTTTAATATATTTATACTTTTTCCACCCCCAGCCTTAAATGTATAGCACATTACTATATTCTACTTGGGTAAGCTGATCCTTGCTTATCAAATGCTGGGCAGATTTACCTATGTGGTTTACTGCGCAAGGCCTGTATCTATATGCAGTTTAGATGAATGGTGGCTCCAGAGTAGGCAAAAAAAATTTACATTTTAACATGAGACCTGGGAAGAGGTAATTTATGAATTATGTGTAATTATCTTGCAAAATAAGGCTATGTTTGCAGTGCTGGGTGAGAATCGTATGTCCGGTACTAATCAAATTATGTGATTATTGAAATGCGGTGACCACCTGATTGCAAATTATTTATATGCTAGTAATAAAATCAATATAATCACCAGTTGACCAGAGTGCCTATGCTATTTTGCATATTAAGACTTTGCTTAGCCTTTAAAGGAAATGTGTCATCCAAAAGATGACTAATTGCTTATTTCAGTTTTTTTTTATGCTAAACATTGTTTTTAGGCAAATTTTTGGTTATTTTTTTTTTTTTTTTCCAAATCCCTTTCAAGTATTTCTTTAATAACTTCTTAAGTCCAATGCCTTTTTACTTTGGCCACTAGGCCTTGCTTGCCCTGCTTTTAACAGCAAGTCAGAGAGATACTTTACTAGCAGCTTGCATGCACATAGGAGCCTTATAGACTGAAGTCAGTCCATTGACTTCTATAGGAGAGTTTTCTAGGCATTGCTCTGTGACCTGGGAAAGAGTCAACTGTGCAAGGAGGTAGAGAGCGGAGCTGTGAATTTCTCCTATTGTGATTGGTGGATCCTGTGGCTTGATCTTATAACAACATTGGTGTACACCTTTCAGTTTGACCAGGCTTGTACTGTAATATTGAGCAGACTACTGTCCGAAAATCTATCTCTACATGAAAGATAGTGTTCAGGGACTATTATTAGGCTTCAGTGGCAAAGTGAAAACTGCTCAGGGCATTAGAATTGTTTCGAAATATTGAAAATGATATGCAAAATAAAAAAAAAAAAAGCAATAAAATCCAAAAAAATATGTGTTTAACATAAGAAAGTTAACACAAGAATGTCTCCATTTGTTTGGATGACACATTCCCTTAAAAATTCTCTGATTATTCTCACAGAATTCTGTGGAAACACATTTCCATGAATTCAAAACTAATAAGTGATCAGCTGACATCTTAAAAAAATAAAATAATGGGTGTCCCTGGAGTGAGAAAAAGAAACAGAGATTTGAAAACATAATCATTCTTTGAAATATACTATACTGATGTCTGTGTACTTATAACACCTAAGCCGTCCTTTTCTGATCCATGATTTCTATGATTGTGTAGAGAGATTTAGTTTTCGTTATAGATTCCCCGGAAACTCATGACAAATGTTGTTTGGGACATAAACCTGCAACTGTGGTGGAACCCCATGGATCTGGCTCTCCATCTGGTCTGGTCTATGCCTGCAATCACAGGGGACTGATTCATCATCATTAAAATATCTTTCAGCCTTGTACATCTCAAGGGTTGTGCGTTACGCAATTTATCTGTTTGTTTCTTTCTAATTTTTGAGATGTATCATGTTTATTGCATTCCTGTATTTTATCAGTAAGGGCTTGTTCACACGGCGTTTTGGATCCTTTTTACGGAACCGTTTTTCGCACTTGAAAAGCGCATCCGGGAAGCGGATCCGCAAAACGCAGCATTGGATTCTCTCTCTTCTCTCTCTCTTCTTCTCTCTCTCTCTCCCCCGCCCCAGCAATCATCATCATGTCTGCCCCCAGCCATCATCACCATCATCATGTCTGCCCCCAGCCATCATCATCACCATGTCTGCCCCCAGCCATCATCATCATCATCATGTCTGCCCCAGCCATCATCATCATCATCATGTCTGCCCCCAGCCATCATCATCATCATCATGACTGCCCCAGCCATCATCTTCATCATGTCTGCCCCCAGCCTTCTCATCATCATGTCTGCCCCAGCTTTCATCATCATCATGTCTGCCCCCAGCCATAAATCATCATCATGTCTGCCCCCAGCCATCATCATCATCATCATCATCATCATGTCTGCCGCGGCCGCGCCGGAGCCTCACCTGCGCTCCCCGCTGGGCCCGCCGCCATCGATCCCCGTCCGCCTTCCATTTGCGCTTTTCCCCATCCGCTTTGGATGCAAACCGCAGCTGTTACGTACCAGGAGTGTGGAGCGCTTTTGGACAAGTGCCAAAAGCCGGACTCCAATTATCTCCTATGGGCGTTCGGGTTGCGTAAAACGCAATAAGAATTGACATGTCAATTCTTAAAGCGGATGCGAAAGGCAGTGCAGGAGAGCCCCTCAAAAGCGCATCGCCGATCTCCCATGGGAACAGCGATGCGCTTTTGCCATTTCAATTAAAGTTAATCACACTGACAATTGTTAGATCCGTTTTGCGGATCCGAAAAACGGATCATAAAAACGCCATGTGAACAAGCCCTAACAATACCATGTTTTTGCATCATCATAAATGTAAATATTTTGATGCATTGTACTCTTAGTAGGAAGTATACTTGCCCCGTGTCATTTAGCAATATTTATTACATCATAAGTTGTATTGAGACATTTTGCCATAATCAGGATTTTTATCTGATGGCATTATTTGTTTTGTTATTGCGAATGCAAAGATTTTCCCCCTTTTTTGTTTTTAATATCATTGTTTCCAACTTTTGAAAATTTAAAAAGCGGAGAAAAACAGGGGGGCGGCCGGGTAGCGTGGGCCCCGGCAAAAATTTTTGGATGGACCCCGCCCATCTTTTTTGGTATGCCCCCGCCCCTTCAAAAAGCCCCCGGGGCCCCCCCCCGCTAAATGCATAAAAGGCTTTGGAAAAAAAGCCCCGGTAAGGGCCCCTTATAGCCGGGGAGTTGCCCCCCATAAACCAAAGGGGGGAGTTTCCCCTTCAGGCCGGAGATGCCCCCTTGTAGCCAAATAGATGCCCCCTCTGTTGGGCCCGGTAGAGCCCCAAAATTTTTTAGCCGGGGAGATGCCCCCCTTTGGTTTGCCAAGGGGAGGTGCCCCCATTGTTTGCCAGGGGAGGTGCCCCCCAAATTTTCAGCCAGGGAGGTGGCCCCCAATCTGTTTGCCAAAGGGAGGCCCCCATCTGGTTTTTCCGGTTGTGCCCCCATTGTTTTCCAAAGGGGTGCCCCAAACTGTTTTCCAGGTTTGTGCCCCCATTCTGTTAGCCAGGGGTGTCCCCCTCTTTGCCCGGTAGTGTCCCCCCTGTTGGTCAGGTAGTGCCCCATCTGTTTGCCGGTAGTGCCCCATTGGGTTTTCCAGGTTGTGCCCCATCTGTTTGCCCGGGGAGATGTCCCCTCTGTTGCCAGGTAGATGTCCCCCCCTTTTTGCCAGGTAGATGTCCCCTTCTGTTGGCCCGGTAGTGCCCCCACTGTTAGCCAAAGGGAGTGCCCCCATCTGTTTGCCGGTAGTGGCCCCCCCTGTTGCCAGGTAGGTCCCACATCTGTTAGCCAAAGGGAGTGCCCCATCTTTTTAGCCGGAGTGCCCCCATTTGTTAGCCAGGGGTGCCCCCTCTGTTGCCAGGTTGTGCCCCCCTGTGTTGCCCGGTAGTGCCCCCTTTTGTTAGCCCCGGTAGTGCCCCCATTGTTAGAGGTAGTGCCCCCCATCGGGTTAAACCCAGGTAAATGCCCCCTCTGTTGCCAGGGGGAAGTTGTCCCCCTTTTGGTTTCCAGGTTGTGCCCCCCTTTTGGGGCAGGGAGATGGGCCCCCTCTGTTGCCAGGTAGATGTCCCCTTTTGTTGCCAGGTAGTTTTTCCCCCTTTTGTTGCCAGGTTGTGCCCCCAAACTGTTTGCCAGGTAAAAACCCCCCTCTGTTAGCCAGGTAGTGCCCCAAACTGTTAGCCAGGGGAGTGGGCCCCCCTGTTGCCCGGTAATTTCCCCCTCTGTTTCCAGGGGTGTCCCCCCTGTTGGCCGGTTGTGCCCCCCTCTGTTAGCCAGGTTGTGCACCCTTGTTGCCCCGGTTTGTGCCCCTCTGTTGCCAAGGGGGGTTGGGGGGGCCCCCTGTTAGCCAGGGAGTGCCCCATCTGTTAGCCAGGTTTGGCCCCAAACTTTAGCCAGGTTGTGCCCCCTGTTTGCCAGGTGTTGCCCCCCTTGTTGCCAGGTAGTGAATTCCCCCCGTTAGCCAGGTAGTGCCCCCCTCTGTTAAAACCCGGTAAATGCCCCCCCTGTTGCCAAAGGGAGTGCCCCATTGTTACCAAAGGGAGTGCCCCCCAAGTTGCCCGGGTTTGTTGGGCCCCCCTGTTGGGCCCGGTAAATTTCCCCTTGTTGGGCCCGGTAGTTGCCCTCTCTGTTAGCCAAAGGTAGGCCCCCCAAAGCTAATAAAAAATTTTAAAAAAATAAAATTTCCCCTTACCTTACCAGGGTTGCGGTGGCCGCTTCCCCACCCATTCTTTTACGGGCAGGGGGAAGTGGGGGCAGCAGCGCGTAAAATCCCCTGCCCGGCCCCGCGTCATTCCCCCCCGCGCCCCTTGGAAAACCCTGTATGTGCCCGGCCCCACCCCCCCGGCGCCGGGAAAAACAGGGGGAAAGGGGGGGAGGGGGGATGCGATTCCCCTGCCTCCTCCCCGCACGTGGGGACCGGGGGGGTGGCGGCCCGCTGCGGCCGTGGAAAACCCCCCCTGTTTGGAGCGGGCCCCGGCGCAAGGGGTAGCCCACAAGCGCTACTTTTGCGCCGCGGGGAATTTTAAAGGGGCCCGCCCCCCTGGAAAGGGGGGGGGAGGGAAAGCCCAAATTCCCCCCGGGGGGGCGGGAGGGGGCCCCCAAAATTTGCGGGAACCCCCCCCAAAAAAGGGGGAGTTGGGGTTTTAAGCTTAATATCGAGGGCCCGTTATTTGGGGAGTCTTTCTACTCAAGCTTTTGGTTCCCCAATTTAAACCTATATCCTGCAG
Organism: Phyllomedusa bahiana; assembly: GCA_025379985.1. NCBI lineage: Eukaryota > Metazoa > Chordata > Amphibia > Anura > Hylidae > Phyllomedusa > Phyllomedusa bahiana. Next base: position 14,918 of record JAODAL010068103.1, read on the forward strand.
GGGAAAAAATTGAGAACTATTTTTTTTAAGTTTATATTTACTATGTTATTATTTTTTTGCATCCCCTGGGGCAAAATTTTAAATTTAAAAATGTCTGAAAGGGTAATGTTTATTTTTGGGTACTTGCGGGGCGTTTTTCAAGTAGCCCCGCAAATTTCGGCAGGTGGGTTTAGGAAAAGGGTTTTCCCCTGATAAAGCGCCTTTCTCCCGCCGGCCCCATTACAGTCATTAGGGCTTTGCGGTTTCGCCCGCAGGTAATTGACAGGGCCTATTCTTTCCCCCCCCCGTAACCCAAAACGTTTGTATTTGTACAAGTGGGGAAGTGGAAAACGTAACCCCTAATTCTTATGAGAAACTGTGGATTACCGTAAGGGCCCCGCCCCCCTCGAATTTTCCCCCCGTTTTTAGGGGGCAAAATATGGGCGAAAAAAGCGTTTCGAAATTCCCTGTTTTGAAACATAGCCCAATACTTAGTAAAAACCCCAGGGCTGTCTGAAAAAAGCATCCAATTTTTGTCAGAATGGGAAAAAAACCGGGGTATGTTTTAAAAGGGATATTCCGGGTTTACCAAAAAAGCTCGTTGATCTGCTAGGTTTTTTTGAATTAAAAACTTAAAAAAAAATTTACTCCCTTCCTGATGTCCCGTTTTTCCGGTGGGGGGCCCCCTACATCCCGGCTGCACAAAGGGGGAAATCTTCTTTTTTCCCATTTCTAACCCCTAAACCCAAACGGGCCAAACAAGCTTTTGTTAAAATTCCAAAAACACCCCCTTTAAAAATAAGGGTTTTGTTCCACAGAGTTTTTTTCATAAGTTTTTTTTGATCCAAAAAACGTATTCAAAAGGGCTTTTGTAAAAACATTCAACACCCAAAGTGTGTGTGTGTTTGGGATAAAGTTTTTGTGCAGTAGAAAATTTTAGTCTAAATAGAGCATCTGCTGCATCAAAGGGTAAGAAATTTACATGTCAATTCTTTGAACGTATACGAAAGACCAAACACAAAAGCATTTTAAAACATAATCATTGAAAACCAATGCTGTTTTTAATTGAAATAATGTAAATCACATGCCCTTTTGATGGGTGTTTGGGTCCGTTTTAGGTCCGAACACGCATCTAAAAAACGCTGTGTGAACATCCCCTAAGAGGGACATGTATGAAAACTGTCTTAGGCTAGGTTCACACGGCTTAACTGCGGGGCGTAATTTCGCCCCGCAATTACGCCGTGTGGACGGGGGGGGGGGGGGACGGGGGAGTGGGGGGGGCGGCACTTGGGGCCTAGACAACACTGCTAGGGCGCTTACGCCGTAAAAAGTGCCGTCAATTATTCCCCGCCCGGCGGCTTCGCGGGGGGGAGGGGACGTAATCCATGTTCTCTTGAAACTGTGAATTACCGTAATGAAGGGGCTTTTTGGCCCGTAATTCCCGCACTTCGGCGCGTAATTAGGCCCAAAAATAGGCCCATTTTAAGCCGTGTGAAACTGGTTTTGGAAAGAAGTGTATGGCTCGTTAGGTTAGTGTAGCATTTGCTACTATGTATGAAAGTGTCTCACAGCACTTTATAAATGTGTCGCATTGTGAGACACATGTATGTGCGCCAAATAAGTGTCTGCCTTGCCACTTTGAAAATGGCATGGATTAATACACTATTTTTGTGACATATTCTGTCGAGACACATTTATCAATGTGTCTAATTCTATGAATAGGGAGTGACCCCCCCCCCCCAAAGAATTGAGCTTCAAAAGTGTTGAGGGTGCCGATTGGCGCAGAGTCTTATGTGTTACTGTCACGTTTTGCACATTTTGTTTGCCAATGTATAAAGCAGCTGAGGAATCTAAGAGCAAATAAACTCTTTTGACTATGTTTGTGTATTTTCCATCTTTATGTGCTGGAAAAAAACATTTGTAATGGAGGCAGGTAAAATAAGTCGTGGGATATGACACGGACCCGTGATGTTTATTTTTAATAAAAAAAAAAATCTTTATTTATTAGCCCCTTTTGCAATTTAAAGGGGAAAGGCAAAAAAACCCCCAAATGGGTTTAGAAACCAATTTT